>BRDA01077167.1:0-17122 GCA_036984385.1 Crenuchus spilurus | reverse complement strand
GATTTATTGAGGTTATTTTTCAGGGTCTTCTAATTTATTTATTTTAATTTTATTCAGTTGAATATTCTTGTTTAAGTTTATAATTAATGTTACCCTTTGGGTAATAATAAATGGGTCAGTTTTTCTCATACATGCTGTTGTTGAATATTGTTTTCTGTTTGAAAAATATCACTCGTTCAAAACTTTTTTATTTACAGTACAAAATAAGTAATAAAAGTGTATAATTTGTGCTGATATCGTTATCGAACAATATCAGTATCGGCCCTTCCTCAAGGTTGCCATATCGGTATCGTATCGGAAGTGAAAAAGCTGTATCGGGACACCCCTAGCAGCTGATACAGATTTTGAACTAAGTTTGTAGACAGAGACCAGATCTCACTTTACCTCGTCCCGCAGGTAGAAAAGATGCATTTGCAGCATCAAAGCAGCTGGCTCAGTACCAGGCCAGAGGATGGAATTGCGACAGTGTGTGACAGTGTGGGTGTTTTAATTGGAGGGAGATAAGAAGAATAGAAACAGCAACATCAAAGGATGCAGGCTCTCTATGCCTTTAGAGTGTTTTTGCAGAGCTGCGTGGGATATTGTTGTGCCACAAAACAAAATGGATGAGATACACAGCATAAATTAACACTTGAGGGGTGAAAATTGTACAGCTCTGGAAGGATGCCAAAGCAATATGAACAAAATGCCAGTGCCATTGTAATTCAGTTTGACAAGCTGACTTCATTCTGCGCCTGGTTGGTCTGGTTCAGCCCAGTGTAGCCTGGCTGTTTGGCCTCCGTTCTACATGTATTGTAATCGACAGGACAGGCAAAAGTAGACAACCTTTAATTTTTAACCAGTAAAATGAATTCAGGTCATCGGCACCCTTTATAAGAGCTTAATTATCTTAAATAATAAATCCAGCCTCTTCACCACCATAGCCAAGAGAAAGGACCCATCAGTGAGTGAAGAGCATCACTTTCGGTAGCTGTACTAGACAGCAGCTCAGGTTTCTCAGTGGTGTAGTTACAAATTTTATTTTGCTGGAGTTAAAGCAAGGAATGGAAGTAAAAGTGTGAAGTGCACACTCTTCTTTGATATCTGGAAATGGACAAACATAGAGAGCACTACTTTTATAGTCCTCCATTATCCTAATCCTGTATCTGCATGTGTTAGGATAATATACTCCATTAAGATAATGTATGCCATAGTAATGTATCCATATATCCATGTCTAAATCCTACTAGTGAGTGCATATAAAGCTTTTCTGAATTTCTGCAGAATGTGTGTGTGTGTGTGTGTGTGAGAGAGAGAGAGAGAGAGAGAGAGAGATAGATAGGGAGGGAGGGAATGCAGAGAGAAAGACAAAGAGAAGACTTCTGTTAGTCAGATAGCTTAAGGCCAACATTGAGAATTGTCCAATAGGAATGCCCTGCTGATCGTTTCCAATCGGACAGATCAGACTTTTGACTTTAACTAAATTTTAGCAAAATCTACCCCAAGTCACTTTGGTTGGAACCAAAACAAAAGGCCATATTTCTATATTTTACATAATTTATAATGGCCTCCAGGGTGGCATGGTGGCTTAGTGGTTAGCACATTCGCCTCTCAGCACTGAGGTCTTGGGTTCGAGTCCACATCTGAGCTTCCATGTTCTCCCCGTGTCTGTGTGGGTTTCCTCCGGGATCTCCAGTTTCCTCCCACAGTCCAAAAACATGGAGGTCAGGTGGATTGGGTACTCTAAGAAAATTGTACTTAGGTACGTATGTGTGTGTCTGTGTGTGTGTGTCACCCAGCGATGGACTGGCGCCCTGTCCTGGGCTTAGTTGAATAGTGTAATGCCCTGCCCTGCGGCCAGTGAGGGGGTAGGGGACTAACCGCGACCCTGATAAGGATTAAGCGGGTGTGATAATGGATGGATGGATATAATGGCATCCACCGTTTACATTGCTTAAATATGTTTTTATTCATTAATTGATATTAAAGGTAAGAAAGGCTTGTTTTATTCAAAGGGATAAAGAGAAAATGAGATTAATTTGGACTCTCTTTGGTACAAAAACCCAGTTTATGTTCTGATTGAAACTTGTAAGACAAATTCAGTACCTTTGATATGTGAAGCTGTAGTAGTTGCTGAAATGTTGATAGCTAGAGCTCTTGCTGGGTCCACCTGCCTCCACTCACTCCACTGCAGTTCTGTTAGTAAGTGATTTTAATGTGGCACTAATTATAGACTTGAATCACCCATGATACCTCTTCCATCTACCTCAGCCATGTCATGGATCCCCTTTACAAAATCTGTGAGCTGAAGAGCTTTTCAGTGGGCTTCAAGCAGATTCAAGTAGGCCAGTAACTAAAGCTCTTTCTGTATGCTTGAGATTATTTATGCTGCACAATTATGCATCCTTAATCCTCTCAGTGCAGTGCATGAAGCTTTAGAACAGCATGACTTTCTCCTAATGGTCTATATGTTCCATGTTGAGAAGAAGAAGGAGAAGAATTTGATTGAGTTGGGATTTAAAGTTCTGTTAACTTCTGAAGCTGAAGATATACCTGTGGGCTAAGATACTGTATGAAGTACAGGTTATCTTTATTAGACCTCCTTTTCTTTGGTCTCTGGATGGTTGAAATTTGGGCTTCCAAATTTTACTGAATATTGTGAGAGGCCTTGTAGAGGAAGACATGGAGAAAGCCATTCTGCAAAGAACATGCTCTTTTATCCCTCTTTTATCAGTTCGGACCCTGCCTTTAGCATGGCTGAATGAGGAAAAGGTAGAGCGAGGGTAGGTAGAGGGGTTTTAAAAGGCTTTAGGTTTGTAGATTATTCATTCATTCATTCATTATCACACCCGCTCTATCCTTATCAGGGTCGCAGTTAGTCCCCTACCCACTCACCGGGCACAGGGCAGGGCAGTACACTATTCAACTAAGCCCAGGACAGGGCGCCAGTCCATCGCTGGGTGAACACAAACGCACACACATACACATGGACAATTTAGAGTACCCAATCCACCTGATCTCCATGTTTTTGGACTGTGGGAGGAAACCGGAGACCCCGGAGGAAACCCACACAGACACGGGGAGAACATGGAAACTCCGCTCAGATGTGGACTCGAACCCAAGACCCCAGCGCTGAGAGGCGAATGTGCTAACCACTAAGCCACCGTGCCGCCCCGGTTTGTAGATTACATTTTTTAAAAAATTAACATTTCCAGTGATGCTGGGGAATACAAGCCAGCTTTAATATATTTTTGCTCTTAATACAATTGACATTAAACAATAAATCAACATGCATAATTTTCTCATTGTGACTAAAGTAGTCAGTCAGCCAATGAATGTTTGGAGTCTAAAGTACTTCTGTACACTCTAAAAAGGGGGTCTATATAGAACCATGAGCACTCAAACTCTTCTCATGGATAAAGGGTTCTTTCCATGGTGATAGGGTTCTTCAGATTGATGAGGACGAGGATGTGTTGTAGATGGTTGTATGCAGAACCTTTTTTAAAATGGTTCTATAGAGCCCCCAAAAGTGTTCTGTTGTAGTTGTGATGTCAAGCTTGTAATAATAGAGGAACCATTTTTGGTGCTACATAGAACCATTTTCAAAAGGCTTCTATATAGAACCATCTACAGCACACTCCTAATCAATCTAAAGAACCCGTTCATCATGTTCATGGTTCTATATAGAACCATTGGCATTACTAAAGAACCTTTAGAAGAAGCATCGCTTTCATTAGTGTCGTTTGGCACTGGGACTGCGAGGCTAATGGTAACTTGAGCTGTGTTCAACTGAAGCTTGAAACTACAATCTCCAACTATAACTGCTCAACTTTTGAATTAAATTTGCGATTAATATGCAGACACAGTCGGTGGTTAAATCTATAACAATCATCACACGCCGTACACTGTTTTGAGCTGTTTGTAAAAAAAAGAAGAAAAAATTCTTTTTATTTGACATGTGCACATATGGAAACCAAACTCTTCAACAATGGAACATTTTTGATAAACAATGAAAATGTATTGCAGAATCTGTTCTATTGACATTGTATATAACTGCTGTTATATGTCATGTTACTGTAATTGAGATGTAGAGTTTCCCAATTTGTTCCCCAAGTGTTGAAGTAGCTGTTTTGATGAGCAACCAAAAAATAAAAAGCAAAATAGAGATGTACTAGTTTTTTAAAGCTTACTCTTGTATACACGTGTACTGTCTCTTCCTGAAATGATGATTGCAGTGATATGAGTGAGTGCAAATTGCACTAAACAGCAATTCAAGCTTTTATATGAGCCACTCAGACATATCTTGAAGATGTTTTTTATCAGGCTGCGCCTGAGACTAGTCTGAAAATACTGAAGTGTGTGCATGACTGGGAGTAAAACACAGCTCTCAGCTGCGAGCTTGAAAGAGCACGTGGCGGGCTCACGGTATTACATAACACACTCTCCTTTAAACTCTCTTTCCCTCACACACACACACACACACACACTGTGCTGCGTCACAAGGCTGCAGTGGGGATGGGCAGTGCAGCAGTGAGGAGGTTACATAGTGCTGTATCTTCAGGTTCTGTGTGTTGATGGTGAGCAGAAGGTCTAAGAGCTCCATAAAGGATTCCAGGGTACTCCAGTCTATTCAAATGCTGGGCTTCAGAAAGCCTAATGCAGCTCTTAGATCTTCTGCTCACCATCAGCACTCAGAAGCTGAGGATACATCTCTATTAAACATGCTCAGGTTCCATGTGCTGATGGTGAGCAGAAGAAGATCTAAGAGCTACATTAAGCTTTCTGGACTCTCAGTTTGTTCACACACTGCTCATGTGTGTCTGCACACTAGAAACAAAGGCTAGTTTCCTGCTGGAACAAAGACATGTTTTATTGATTTTATATATATACTGTATATATATATATATATAAACACAATTATTTATACTATATATATATAGTAAATCTTATAGACCCATATTTTATTCATAATAGAACAGAGAACACATATCAGAAAAATATGAAGTCATTTACAATTTGATGGCAGCAGTGCATCTCAAAAAATTGGTAAACCATGTCTACCATTGTGTACGATCCTGTCTTCTTTTAAAAACGCTATGTAAAAGTCTAAGAAGTGAACAGACCAATTGCTGAATTTTTAGGAGAGGAATGCTGTCCCTTTCTTGTCTGATGTCTGAGTCTTCTAGATTTTTTATTTCATGATGCGCCAAATGTGGTCTGGACAGGCCGGTTCAGCACCCTTCTTCTGCAAAGCCACGCTGTGGTGATAGATGCAGTATGTGGTTTAGTATTGTCTTGCAAGGCCATGCCTGAGATATTGTCTGAATGGGAGCATATGTTGTTCTAATACCTCTGTATACTGTTCAGCATTGATAGTGCCTTTCCAGATGTGTAAGCTGCCCACACCATAGGCACTGATGAAACCCTATTTCAGAGATGCAGGCTTTTGAACTGTGCAATGATACCAAGCTGGATGGTCCCTCTCCTCTTGAGTCCACAAGACTTGGTGTCTGTGGTTTCCAAAAAGAATTTCAAATTTTAATTAATCTTAGACCAGAGAATACTTGTCCATTTTGCCTCAGTCCATTTTAAAAGAGCTTTGACCCAGAGATGACATTGACATTTCTAAATCATGTTGACATATGGCATATTGCATGAAATGGCTTTAACTTGCATTTGTGGATTGCACAGAAAACTGTGTTTGTTCACAGCATTGATTTCAGGAAGTGTTCCTAAGCCCATGCAGTGATTTCTGGAACAGAAACCTTGCGCCTGAGAGTTCAAAGATTATGAGCATCCAATATTGACCATTGACCTTGTCTTTTGCGCTCAGGGATTTTCTCTGAATTTAGTTCTTGAAACATACAGAACTGCCCAGATTTGGTGTAGACGTAAGAAACATCATAAAGTGATTTGCTAAGTACAATCTAAGAACAATCCCATTCTTTAATTACAATCTCTCTCTCTCTCTCTCTCTCTCTCTCTCTCTCTCTCTCTCTCTCTCTCTCTAAACACAAACAGTGCTCAGAGATTTATAAACTCGCTGAGTCAGAGATATGGCTGAGAGTGCTGACTTTTAGCCACTTTGTAAACCCCAGTGGGCCTCAGCTCATTCTCACCAACACTACACACAGCATCTGATTTTGTGTTTGCTCTAAAAGGGTTATATTTTTGTCATACACTTGGCTCAGTGTAATCAATGAGAATTTGGCCACATGGTAAACAAATCTTCAGCATTTTAATAAACACACACACACACAAACACACATTCTGACAAGAATTTCCTGTAGACTGGGATTTTTGCTGCTTCAATAGACCCATAAGTCTGTATGCTTCAGTGCACTTGCAAATTCAGCTACTTCCTTCACACTATGGCCTTTGGCACTCAAATGTAATCACTCCTTTTTGCTAAGTAGACTTCTCTTTCCTCATCCCTCATCATTTTTCTTCCTCTGCTCTTCTTACTCTTACTGTTTGTGGATGCTCTACTGTGCATGCTTTGGTATGTATTCAGTATTTCTGCAGTGGAATGATGAAAGCAGTACAACTGCATTTCCTCTCTGCTCAAGTCTGTTTACCTTCATTGGAGCCCTGCAAACCTGGAAGGTTGTGAAAAATCAACAGGACCAAATACTTTTCAGAAAAAAAAGAATAAGCTTGAGAAACATACATAGACGTCAAGAGAAATGTGATTGTCATTTACTGTAATCATTTTATTTTGTGATCATGTGACTTGTGACTGTGCATATGAACCCTACAAAATCTGGTTTTGTCCAGCTAGAGAGAATGACCAGAAACAAAGGGCTATTGTCTCCCTCCCTCTTTCGCTCCTTCAGAGTCACTTTCATCTGCCACCTAGTTCCATTTGTCTTGGCCCTTTGGAGGTTCTGGAGCTATTTTCCACTCTACATCTCTCTCTCTCTCTCTCTCTCTTTCTCTCTCTCTCTCTGCTGCACTTTAGTTGAGTTCTGCTCTGAGTGCTGAAAATGGAGCTTCTGCCTACAGTCTGCATATTAGCACGGCCTCCTGTGGAGTGAATGAGCTCAGAGACTCGCTCCCATGTCTTTTCTCTGGCCTCGCCCCGCCCCCTCTGCTCCATTCATGGATGCTCTGCTTTGCATATGAACGCCAGAGTGTTTGTATTAATGAAACATTGGTTCCTTTGTTGTAGGATGAACAAAAGAAGCTATGATGTCATACGTTTCCTCCCTCCCTCTCCTCCTACTCACTGACCGGCTGACAGAGTGGTGGAAGCAGTAGGTCTAAATAGATTATAGGCAATTGTCTGAATGCCCTCACATACACCGTGCAGTGTGGGTTATTGGTCTTGTGTGGACTTGTGTGTTTACATTCAGAGTAATGCTACTTATGAAGATGGCACTGTGGAAGCTGGTGCTTAAAATTGTTGAACGTCAATATTTACAACATTTGAATATACCAGCTTCCCATTACACTGTCTGTTCTTACTGGTACAGTGTAGGATACTTTCTTAGACTGAGGACTGCACTTCAGTCTGCTATGTGGGAGACAAGTACAATATACGTTATTCTTATTTTCTTAGATTTAATTCTGATTTATATGTAAGTCTATGTGAAATGCTGTTTTGTGTCTTGCTGCAATATCCACCCATCCATCCACCCATCCACCCATCCACCCATCCACCCATCCATCCATCCATTCATCCATCCACCCATCCAGGACAAAATAGTTAGAATTTTTGGGCATTCCCTTATATTTTTCAGTCTTCATGGATGTGCATGGTGAAAGTATGATGTCATGTGTTTTGTGTAGAAACTACAGGGCTGTATTTCGGCATGATGAGCTGTGATCTTCTTTGACAGCAGGGCTGTGTTCAGCTCAGTGGGCGTGCAGGCCTGTAGATCATGCTGGCTCTGCTGAGATGTGCAGCATGGAGGTGGAGAGCAAATGAAGCAACTGTATTTGGCCTGAGGAACACACACACACACACACACACACACACACACACACACACACACACACAGCAGCTGACAGTCAGGTGGTAATAAGTGGTGTCCTTTGCTGAGCAGATAAGAGCACAACACATTTTATCATTGCACAGAGCTCATGTTATTAACTGTCCATCTTGAGAAAGTAAGACACCTTTAATGCACATTTTATAAGAACAAACATCATTTTATGATATTTTATGAAATGTCTTCTTAATCTAAGAATCTCATCATTCACCTCAGGTAGTTACAACCTGATCATTCTCATACAACCCCTGCTTATAACGGGTGGACCTCCAGCACCACGACTGAGCAGACTTGATCTACATACATTTCTATGTGGAAAACTCTTTTCATAGTTATCAGTAACTATTGGAGAATCACATTAGACACAGTTTGCATTGTAAGAAAGCAGGTCTGTTTCTTGCATTAGAGCGACTTTCCAGGTTGGTGGAACAAGAATCATCATCTACTTACAATATTTGGTCAATGTTACTGGCTACTAGGGTACTGTTCATAACACTACATGTCATTTACATCAAATTTTCATGACAACTGGCATAAATATTTAAGACATATAAGCATTTCTAAAAGCTTATTCCAACACGAGTCATCTGTGAGCTATTTATATATATTTTATCTCTAAAATTGTGCTTTTCAGCTTCTTTTCAGGAGTATTTGGAGTATTTGACTGTTCTGTTTATACCAGTGACTAATGAAATGTTCTCATAGTGTAGAGGGCAGCGTGTTTCTAACAACACAAAAGCACAAATGACAATGCCATACACGTGTGTGGGTGAGTGTGTGTCATTTGTACATACAGTAAGTGTATACTGTGTGTATTCATAATACTCGCCATCACTGTGTAGATCATCTTTAAAAATCTAGGCCTATTTGTTGCATTTGAGTAAATGCCTGGCATTACATAACCTTGTTTTATGCAAACTTGGCTTGTTTTGTGCTGTAATGGCTCCAAGGCTCATATTTTTTGCCCAGCCAAAGTAATATTAGAACACAGTAGCTTTTTCTATTTAGGCTGATCAGGTGAACAGCCTCTGTACACTGCCGCAGAAGAGCTGTTCTCTGTAAGTGACAGCATTTCACTACAAGGCATGTTTCACAGCCATAGGCTGTAATAGCCAGCTCCTTCTCTTACGTTCCTCTCAGTTTATGTGCTCTCTCCTTGACCTCTAGCAAGGAGAGGCTTTAATACCCAGAATCCATCACTGTCTGAGAACCCCTCCCCCTCTTAGCACTGTGCTCTCAGGATACAGGGTGAGGATCGGAATTGCTCTGTTTCCTGTTTTTATGTTATATACTCAGTTGCCTTTCTCTTAAGTACATCTACCTTGCACACTTCTTGGCCATTTTGATCAAATATCAGTGTTTTTCAGTGGTTTTAAGTTTCAGAGGTTGCAGTAACCTACCAGCCTGTTTTCCATGTGATATTCTCATGTTGATATACACCTTTGGACGTGAGTAATGTGCACTGTCCTGCTATGTTTCTGATTCAGAACGCACCAGCAGATCTGTGGGTAGACACACCTTAAGGGCACTAGCATTCAGTGTGAAGCATAAGATACTGGCATCTGCTGAATATGCCATATGTTTATGGGGAATTATATCTGTTTAGTGCTGGATGATGTGAAATTGGCCGTGATCTGTGTTAGCCAGCCCTTCACAAGCTAGGTCAGATGGGTTAAAGCAATAAGTAGAGCATGAGGTCCCATGACTCCCATGCTCAGTTTTTGTGAACTGGTCTAGAGGACCTTCTGTCCTTATCATGCTGGAGAAAACTCTTTGACTCTTTGTTAAAAAAAGGAAAAGACGTAAAGCATGCCAACTGGCAGAAGCATTTTACATGGTTAAATTGGTTAGAAATACTTTGAAAGCCCTCAGACTACTTCACTGTGGGTGAGCTTACTGGGCACTGTGGAGGTTTGCCAAGCATTTGAGCTAAGAGCTCAATCTCCAACACTTGACATTCTGGTCCAGCCAACGCTGATTTTAGCTGGTGGAGTAGTCTCGAAAGTCTGGAGTTCTGCTTTTTTGGTCAAAGCATTACAACAAATCTCACAAGTATCATCATGCTGGTATTCCATTAAACACTGTAGTCCATCTCCGGAGTTAGCCATACTCTAGGCCAGGGGCGTCAAACTCAAGTCCTGGAGCCCTGGATTCCTGCACAGTTTGGTGATCAAACAGACCTGATTCAACTCAGCAGGTAATGACCAGGTTTAACTGTAGTGTCTGAGCAGAGAAATCACCAAATCGTGGTGGACACGGACCTTCCAAACCTGGAGTTTGACACCCCTGCTCTAGACCTTCATTAGTGATCAGTTTCTGAGCATATCTTGGACATTTTTGCGAGGTGGTCAGTGACACTGGCATGTAAAAACTCTAAAATCATAGCTGTGCACCAGCAAAACACTCTCTAATATATCAGCATGACTGAACATCTAAGCAAACCTCATGATACAGACGTTGAGTAGAAATACAAGGCTAGTGTTTCTAACAAAGTCAAAATAATAATATAACTAGTGAAGTGCAGTTACACAGCATAACAAATGAAAGTGAATGAATAGAACTACTGTGGAGAAAAGAAACCTACCATTTTAATTGGCCGAGGCTAAAACTTCATTTTCCCTCCAACAGGCAAGATAGCTTCACAGAGAAAATGCCAGTGCCTTGGCATTCATGTCCAGTGTCTGTATGCCAACCAAGTGTGTCAGCGCCTCATTCAGTGCCACTCTATTTGTCCTTCAAAGCAAGCGGTCCATCAGAACTCTCTCATCTGCCACCTGTGCCCGGCACAAAGTGTTGGGAAGCTCTAAGGACTTCAAAGAGCTGTTGATGCAGAGCAAACACAAAGGCTGATATGCTAATGTCTTCCTGTTGAACCTGTGAAAATCTGAAGCATGTCTCATATGCTGGGTGTCATTCGGGTGCCAGATCATTGGCGATCGTCTTGCTTCTTCGTTGGTGAATTATGATTGGCTTGATCTACAGTTATATTATATATATATATAGTTGTGACATATCGATACAGATTTTTAAATTTAGATATACTGTTATATAATAAGAATATAGTTTATTGCTAAATTTATTTTTAAATGTATTGTTTTATTGTTATTTTTAAATGTATTTCTAAATTTATTGCTAAATTTTGCTAAAATTATTGTTTGCAGTTCGCTGTGCAGGAATAGTTCAAAATACTAGTGCATCACCAGAAATATGGCTTATAGCCTATGTGGCCTGATAGTCAAATAAGCTTGTAAGGTTGTATAGATTCTCTGTAGAGGAGCTGGCCAATCAAGTACAATAATTTCATGATCATCAAACCATTTACCGGTAGTAGTAGTTTTGGAAGTTTTAGAAGGTGCTAAATCCTGCTGGAAGAGGAAACCTGCATGAAGTGAAGTGAACATGAAGTGCCCTAAAATCTCTTGGTAGATGGCTGCGTTGACTTGGACCAACAACAGTAGATGACATGGCAGCCCAACCCATCACAGACTGCTGAAACTTCACACTGGACTTCATACACCTTGGATTCTCTGCCTCTCTACTCTTCCTCCAGACTCTAGGACCTTGATTTCCAATTGTAATGCTACATTTACTTTCATCTGAAAAGATTCATTTGGATCGTTGAGCAACAGTCCAGTACTTTTTCTCCTAAGTCCAGGGAAGACACTTCTGATGTTGTCTCTGGTTCAGGGGTAGCTTTTCAGGAATGTGGCAGTTGTAGCCTAAGTGATACAGTATGTATACACTTTGAGTAGTCATTTACTCAAATTCTAGATTAAAATATATGTAGGACTGTATGTGATTATTAATATATTAATATTGAACAACACTAGATACTAGATGAGCCTGTGCTGCGTCAGTTTCCTGCAGGGGTGGAGAAAGGAAGAAACAAGAAAGAGAAAGAAGAAGGAGGCAGTGAGTCGGAATACTGGAAGGGAAGTGAGTGGCCTGTCAGAATTTATTGATCACTCCAGCTGCTCAAAGGCTAGTGAAAAAACTAGAGATATGTTCACTCCCTTTTAGCAAGCTCCTCCTGTTCTCTTTTCACTTTGTCACTATGCACATGTTAGCTCCTTTATTTACGTGCCTTCTGCCATTGCCTCATTATGCAGTATTGCCTTCACTGATGTTTTATGGTCTTTATATTATAAGGACTTATCCCTCTTTGCCAGCTCATGCTGTAAGCTGGGTTAGGTTGTGTTGTAGGATCGAGCTAGAGGACACAGATGGCTTTTCATCCTGCGTGAGCAGATTAGGAGCTGCAGAACAGTGCAGCCTCATGCTGTCTGCCCTGAGTCATGAATGATTTAGCTTTTACAGACTGCCTGCAGCATGTGAGGGGCTGTTGGTTTCCGCATCGCATCACTGGCCCACTCCATTTACTCCAACATGCATGTCCGCTCCACATGTGTCATAAATATGAGAGAGACAGATGAAATCAGAGTGTGAGAGTGTGCATGTGAGTGTGTATGTGTACTAGCAATGAGAAAGGAGGAGCCACTGCAGTCACTGCTGCAGTGCTGCAGTCTCCTCTGGTGCAGGTCTAGGAGGGAGCATGCTCAGTTAATTTCTCCATCCTGTGTCCTCTGTCCCCCTCTCATCTGCCCTGCTGTCCTGTCCAGCCTACAAAAGCTCCAGCAGCCACAGGGAGGTACACAGGGAGGTACAGAGTGTCCGGACACCGATAGTTCTCATTGCTGTCATACTGTACTGTCTGCTACATTAAAGTTGCCAAAATGGTTTTTTGGATGGTTCTGATGTAATAATTTTATAATTTTTCCACATTTCTGAAGCAGTCATGCAGAATGTAAAATGGTGCATTGTTGACAAATTTATGGACTCAAGGGTTGCCAGAGTAATAAAGGGTTGTGTTGTTTCAACACAAATTTAGACATTTTATTTGTTATCCAAAATAAACGGTGAACCCACATGGCTTCTGAGTTTTATATGGAATGTTGATAAAATAGATAAATTAAAAAATATGTTTTCTTTGTGTATTATGGGTGTAATGCTCTAAATATAAAAGTCTTGAATTTAAAATTGGATCCACAGATAAAACAAAATATGTAGTAGTAGTTTCAGGTTCCATCAGATGGTGTTGCACAAGAATGATCAGGCTATAAATGCCTGTGGAGGTGGTACAGTGCAGTGAATGTCTCGTTCGATGTGTGGAAAATGGGTTGTAAAGCAGATGATTGGCAAAAAGCAGTGATTACATTTGAAAGCCCACATGTGTGTGAAGGAAGTAGCTGAATTTGCAGGAGTATTGAAGTGTCCAGTCATACGGGTCTACCAGAAGTGCCAAAAATCCTTGTCTACAGGAAATTATTGACAGAATTGTGGCCGACAGCACACAAGGCTTCATGTCACTCTGCTTCATATGTTCAATGTATGCAGTTCCCAGTGGAATGTTCTTTCAGAAATTGGATATGAAGGACCTGCGTTGGCTTCTAGAAGCAATTCCTGCCTGCAAGCGAAGCAATTTGCATTCACATGTCACAAAACCTGCCGGTGGTGCCTGTCCTTTAGTTTCTTCTTTCAGCCACAATTCTGATGAGAATTTCCTGTTGACTGGGATTTCTGCCACTATTGGTAGACCTGTATGACTGAACACTTTTATACACCTACAAATTCAGCTACTTCCTTCACACTATGGCCTTTGACACACCCAAATGCAATCACTCCTTTTGCCAATCATTAACATCTGCATTGAAATCCACCTCTTCTCATACTATAAATCCCATCACACCCCACAGGTATTTTTAACCTGATCATACTTGTGCAATGCCATCTACTGCAGCCTGAAATTACTACCACCTTAAACACGCAAGGTGCTGTGTCATCAGACAGTCGTTTAATGAAACAGCTTTCCATAAAGTTGGCATTTACTTCCTTCACTTCAAACCACTTTATTAAACAGTGCAAATAAAAATGTGAATATTGTGAAAAAGTTAAGTGTTTGTAATTTTATTCAAAAACGTAAACTGTCTTTGTCACACTCCCTGATCATCCAAGCTTTATCTTATTGGTCCACAAACAATTCAGTCTCCCATTATCCTCCTCTGTTCTGTGAGTCATATGACTGCCACCTTTACTCCAACAACTACATTGCCCAGAATTCCCTGAGGATCACCCATGTGACTCTCCTACCAACTGTTCCATATCAAAACATTATTATTGTTACCATTTAAGCTGTGAACTATAGACTTGACTCGTTGCCATTCTTTTATGCAGTCACAAATCCGATCCTCTCTTTTATCTCTTAAGTCTAAGTATTCGTTGCCCATCCCCCCCCCAGTTCCTGATATGCTCTGTTTGTCGTATCTGTAGTTAGTGTCCTGTTTGTCCCTGTCCAGTGTAGCATTGGCTTGTCTCTTGCTTTGCTCAGTTTTCCTGGTCTTAGCTTGTATTCTGTTCTCTTTGCTTTTGCCTATCTTGATATTGTTAGCCACTAGTCTTATTGCTATAACCATGTTATCCTTTTGTCTGATTCCTTGTCTGTTCCTATAGTTCTTTTGTTTCTTGTTAGCTATTCTTGTTCAAAGTCTAGCTGTTTCTTGGCTTCTGTTTTTGGTTCTGTCTGTTAGAGAATTTAGTGTCTTCAATTGTTCTTATTCTAGTTTTCAATTCTAACTTCTTTTGTTTTGTCCATTTAGTCATTTTTGTTTTTCATCCCTCGCTCACTCTGTTGGAGCTCACTCCTGTATTGTGTTCATGTGCTCTTGTGCATGACCCTTGGCCTGGCTATTGTTTGATTTTGGACTTGCCCTTTATAAAGGCTTTCTTTTACGCCTGCTCTCATCTCCTGCTTTGATTGTGCAGCGTGACAGTCTTAGATGTGAAGTAACAGATTAGATGTGAAATAACATATTTTAAGCCTTTTTTATTTTATTGTTGATCAGTATGGAAAAATTAGCCATTTAAAACACTTTAATTTTTCTGGGGGTTTTAAAGCTGAAATGTCCCTTTAATGGAATCCTCCTGTGTTTTCAACCTAGACAGGCTGTACTAGCTAATATGTATGCACATAACTTCACAATGAAAATGGGGGTGGGGAGGTTCTGCGTACTCCTTCACCATCAAGCTGATTGGCTCAGAAAGGCATGTTGAATGTTAGACGTTATCCCATTCATATTTCAAGCAATGGGCTGCACTTCCTGTATTGCCTCTCATTTTGAGTCAGCAGGTTTTCTGCAGTGACTGAATTTCCATCCATGCTAATTAACCAGATAGACTGACTGCTGCAGAAGAGCATCCACTGATAAAGCAACCACAGGTGGTTCTTGTGTACCATCACAACAAAAAACCTTTTGAAACGTTTTCTTTGCTGCAGTTGTGGGAACTAAGTCACAGATTTGCTCATGTCTCAGTCAGCGCTAGAAATGATGGAATAACATAGAGCAACCCCAAGCCATGACTTTAGAACATGAACAATGTGTGTACCAATGCAAGGGTAATCCACTTTATAGAACAAGAATACATCTGCATAAACCACTTAGCTGTAATAACCTGAGCACACAGAAAGCAGCGTTCAATGCAAATTTGAGACGAGAATGCTGAGTATTTGGCTGAGTACCATGGCTCATGATTGATGTAGAGCCCCTCCCTCTGGGATGCTGCAGTGTAGTAATGTTAAGGTGTGTAGAGTGTGCAAGTGCAATAGCTAGTTTGTTATAGCTGGTGTTTAGGTTTAAATGTTTGTCAGTCATCGGCGGAGCAGTGAGAGTGAAAAAGGAGATCACAAGCTTGTTCCTCTCCTCTCCACATCCCTTTATCTGCCTCTGACCCTGTGATGCATGACCACGTCTCTGCCCATTCTGCACCACCTTTGCTACTCTAATTGCATTAAAGTTTAATTGCACAGTGAAAGAGAAAGAAAGTTGCCAGCCACTTCATCATCAACTGCTCACTTCTATTTCTAGATAGCCTCTCCACTCATCAACCATAATCCCCTTATTCACTTATTCACTTGTGCTGAGAGGTTACGACTCTCACTGTAAATATTAGTTCATATAAAAAGTGCGGGAGTAATTATTTTGATTTGCTGTGTTATTCACTTTAAAGAAAGAAGGTACGCTGCTTAATCTTTCAGGTATTATTGGTTGCCAAAGGTATCACTTTCCCTTATTCAACAAAATGATAACAGATTGTTCATGAGAATATATTACCATCTAATCTATTATTATTGTCATAATATATTATAATTGATGCTTTGCCAGCAGCTCTAGCACATTATACATGCAAATCTACTGAAGCTAACTGCGTTCAGGCCTGGTTAGTCCTTGGATGGGAGACCTTCATGGAAAGCTAGTGTGGCTGCTAGAAGTGGTGTTGGTGGGGACAACAGGAGATGCTTTTCCTGTGTTCTATGTGGATCCCAATAGCCCAGTGCAGTGATGGGGACACTACTGTATAATTTGACTTACACATTTAAGCCATGTGTGCAGTGAAAACACGCACTAGGCTGTGAGAATATGTGCCCAAATTGGTGGTCAGCCGTATCCACTGCGCCTGGGGAGCAGTTTGGGATTAAGTGCCTTGCTTCAGTCATGACTTGCCGAGGGAGAAAAGCACTCAAGTATCATTTAGGGGGCAGCCATGGCCTAGTGGTAAGGATCTGGTCTTGTGACCAGAAGGTCGCTGGTTCGATCCCCAGACAGGACATGACTGAAGTGCTCTTGAGCAATGCACCTAACCCCCTAACTGCTCCCCGGGCGCCGGTGGATAAGGGCTGCCCGCCGCTTCGGGCATAAATTCTCACAGCCTAGTGTGTTCACTCGTGTGTGTGTGTGTGTGTGTGTGTTTCACTGCACGAATGGGTTAAATGCGGAGGTCAAATTCCGTTGTGTGAAAAATCACATTGGCTAAATTGGTTGATTCTAATCTTAATCTAATCTAATCTTAATTTAGGATGAAAAATAACAAGTACATATAATACACGGTCAAATCAGAATATTACAACAACCTAAACTCAGCTGTGATGTCACAGATGCCAAATAACAGGGTTATGCTTTATGTATACATAAGTGAGCACATCAGTCAGTTGTAGCAGAGTGTAAAACAACCATCATGGGCAAAGGACGTGATCAGACTGATGCTTAAACGGACATGATAATAGGGTACTAGGTGAAGGGAAGTAGCATCTCAGAAAC
>BRDA01077161.1:0-34071 GCA_036984385.1 Crenuchus spilurus | reverse complement strand
TACTGAGTAGACTGAAATAGTGAAGAATACAGTAATACTGAGTATACTGGAATAGTGAAGAATACAATAATACTGAAGAATGCAGTGATACTGAAGTATACTGAAATAGTGAAGAATACAGTAATACTGAAGTATACTGAAATAGTGAAGAATACATTAATGCTGAAGTAGACTGAAATAGTGAAGAATACAGTAATACTGAAGAATAATGAAATAGTGAATACAGTAATACTGAAGTAGACTGAAATAGTGAATACAGTAATACTGAAGAATACTGAAATAGTGAAGAATACAGTAATACTGAAGTAGACTGAAATAGTGAAGAATACAGTAATACTGAAGTAGACTGAAATACTGAAGTATCCTATACAGTAATACTGAGTATACTGAAATAGTGAAGAATACAGTAATACTGAAGAATGCAGTGATACTGAAGTATACTGAAATAGTGACGAATACAGTAATACTGAAGAATACAGTAATAATGAAGAATGCAGTGATACTGAAGTATACTGAAATAGTGACGAATACAGTAATACTGAAGTATACTGAAATACTGAAGAATACAGTAATACTGAAGTATACTGAAATACTGAAGTATTCTATACAGTAATACTGAGTATACTGAAATAGTGAAGAATACACTAATACTGAGTATACTGAAATACTGAAGAATACAGTAATACTGAGTATGGTGAAATAGTGAATAATACACAAATACTGAAGTATAGTGAAGTATACAGAAATACTGAAGTATACTGAAATATACGGTGTACATTAACACAGAAATACTGGTGTATACAGTATCCCTAAAGCACTGAAGAAATGGAAATTAACATTACAATTGAATTCTGACTGTGAATCCTAAATATATTCCTAAAATATATTCTATTTACCAAAGTGCAGCTTCAAACAGTTTTTGTGTGCTTTAAACTAAGTAAATAAATGGAACCAGCCTAGTTCTGCCTACAAAACATTAGCTTTTGATTAAAAGGATTTTAGGAAAATGTAAACTAGGCCTTGTACAATAAGTGATTTTTATGTCTCTTTGAATGCCATTAACATAAACATTGTCAGGTAATTTAAAGGTTTCTTGTAAAAACAGTGAACAGCAGTTCCAGGAAAACGTCACTTAAATTGAGCTTGTCCAGCATCTTGGTGGGTCTGTTGTAAGTTATGTCAGAAAAGGGGAATCCCATAGACATTTCATCATGTTAAACTTCCTTGCAGAGAAAGGAATTGCTTACTGAAAGAGGCTGAGGTGCTTCACAAGGCTCGGTTCAACCACATCATTCAAATCTTTGGGGTTTGCAATGAGCCAGAATTCTTCTGTATAATCACAGAGTACATGACCAATGGATCTTTGGATGAACTTCTGCATGAGGTAAGGTTTCTAAGTGAATCCCTTCTTTGACCTCCTCTTGACCAAAGCACTTGAGTTCTAGTTATCACTTAATATTTATTTTTTTCTTCCTTGTTTGGCAGAAAAACATGTACCCTGTGGTTGCTTGGCCACTGAGGCTTCGCATTCTGTACGAAATTGCACTAGGGGTCAACTTCCTTCATAACATGACCCCTCCACTGCTCCATCATGATCTGAAAACACAGAATATCCTGCTGGATGGAGAGTACCACGTGAAGGTGTGTGAGTTTTGCCCACTTCACTATTGATTTGCACTTCTGGATCCTGGCCACTGGTCATCACCATAGCTTCCTTGATTTTGAAAATCGTTTTGTGTGCTTCACCTCTAGATTTACCACAGTCATTTTAGGGAGTGTTCAGTAACCAAAAGTAAATGCTTACTGTACCCATTTGGAATGCAAACTCATGTGGGAGCACTTTCTGAAGACCATGACTATCCATGAGTAACCTTTTCAAAAACCTTTCCAGACTGTTCTGTTATTTCTGCAGCAGGCGTTTTGGTATTTCTTGACCTTACTGACCATGTTTCTGAGTCATTACTTGGAGATGGCTCCTAACCTGCTTCGTACCCCTATGAAAAGCATGGAGTGATTTGCATTTGAACAGAGCCTTGATTATTTTAGGAGTAGCCTTCTAGAAGCTTCTTTTATTAATAAGGATATACTTAGAGCTTACATATCATCAACACGGTGTTTGCTTGATTGAAAGATACCTAATGATTCTTTAGCCATCACTTGGGTGGCTTTTGAACATAGCTGCTGTATAGTGACAACTATATCCTCGTAGAGGTCCTCATCTGACTTGTGTTTCTTGACAGATAGCTGATTTTGGCCTGTCTAAATGGCGCCAGCTGTCAATCAGCAAAGGGTCTGGATCAAAGCCGGCTGAGATGGGTGGCACTGTCATCTATATGCCACCAGAAGAATACGAACCCAGCAAGAGCAGACGAGCTGATGTCAAACAGGACATGTACAGGTTTGTTTCATCCTGATTGCTGCTATCCTAAATAAACAGTCTTCCATGACCATGAGTGAAAGTTTCCGATAAGCTTATGAACACAAATGGCTAACTAAATAGTGTGAATGTGAAGTGTTGTATTCAAGAATGAATCATGCTTCACTTTGTTAAATAAAGGCAAAGCAAATGCTTTATCTGAAGACGGATTACTGATTAGCTGTTTATTTTATTATACAGTCATATGTTCTGTTGGCTGTTTTTTTTAGCTCTCTGATGGCAGAAAGAAAATGAAGTCTCTGGCTTCTTCAAGATTTGCCCATGGTCTGCTTGTCTGGCTGGAATGCCACTCTGTAAATTAACGGCATATATGTTATGCTTGTAGATACTACACATATTAATACCAAAGTTCTGCCAGATCTCCAGTATTTAGGCTTAGAAAATAGATGGCTGAATATTTTCTGTTAATATCAGCAGACTGAGACCTTTCTGCCAGGCAGCGGATGTGGTACCCTACTCTACTGCCTACATTGGAGTTCAAATGGACTTTCTGGCCGTTATCATTGCACCCACTATCATCATCATTCCTGTCCCACTGCTGTCACCATATCAGCTCACCTGAACTTTACAACAAGATCATATGATTATGATTCATCACACACTTATAATTAGTTGACCAGAGGAGGATGGGTCCCCCATGTGAGTCTGGTTCCTCCCAAGGTTTCTTCCTCCAGCTCTGAGGGAGTTTTCCCTTGCCACTGTCGCCGTTGGCTTGCTCACCGGGGATTAGGGATTAATGATTTTATGTCTGTTATTGCTAACCCTGTAAAGCTGCTTTGTGATAAGTTGTAAAAAGCGCTTTATAAATAAAATTTGATTGATTGATTGATTGATAGATTGGTATAGTCTAGTTTTGACGTAATTACATTCTCACTGCACTTTGTCACAAATTTCTTTTGGGTCCCCAGGGATTTTTGAATACACTCCCAGCTTGGTGAACAGGGCTAACAAGTAGGATTGCGTTCATCGCCACCACCCACAGCCATGTGTGGTCACATATTATTTCACATATCACATATTATGTGTGGTTCTAAAGGGTTGTTTTTTATAGCCAAATTTAGGGAGTTGTGGGTCAAGAAGCTGGAGAGTCCAGCTCATAAAATGTGTTTTGTGTAATGCCCGGTTTAGCATGAATTAGTCACAGGTCTTTTGAAATCAGTGGACTGAAGTAAGTTTTCTTCCTCTAAGGGGAGTCCCAAGTGGGCAAGCGTTCTAGCTCTTCAGCCATTCACTGCTTTTCTCTGGTTCCTCTTTCAGTTATGCCATCATCATGTGGGAAGTGCTGTCACGACGAATACCATATGAAGGTAGTGGATTTGAAAACTTCTGTGTGTATGGTACTGTTTCTAATGTGGCTTTTTGAAGACTGTAGGCCAATAGACGTATTTTAGAGTCTCCTTTTCATATGGGTTGACTGTGTTCTCATGTAGAGTGGGCTAACTTGCTTACAGATGTTGTACAATTGAAATTAAGCCTTGAAGTTGAAAATGTATTATTAAAAGTGCATGTTTAGGCATAATACACGATGACCTGTATGAGATTTTCCTAATGAGACAGAGTAATATTACATAATTGTACTTATATCTCTGCTTATTTGTACTGAGTATTTTTTTCTCTCCATGTGGACCAGATGCTACCAACCCCATGCAGATCATGTTTAGCGTACTGCGGGGATCACGGCCTGATACGGGGGCAGACAGTCTACCAATGGACATCCCCAGCAGGGAGACCCTCATCAGCCTCATGACCAGCGGCTGGACCACCAACCCAGACGAGCGACCCTCTTTTCTCAGTAAGCACATAACCTTTAAAAATTAGCACACCAGCGCAAGAAATACCAACAAACCCAAATAAACCTGGCCTTGATCTTTGCTAAACTTAACACACAGTTGTGCCTTCTCTCAGTTTGTTAGCCAAAGTGTTCTTTACCTAATTTGACCCATATATCAGAATGATCCACCCAGAATTTAGACTGCAGTGTGTTTTGTAACAGTATATTTTTACTTTCCCTGTCTGAGACCTTTCTCATTCAAAGAGCATTTTCATTGCAGTGGCCCATTTTACTGCCTGCCTTTGTGCCAATTTATATGTGCTTCCTTTTTTTTGGTGTTTGTGGGACAAGCATTTTTTAAACACTTTCTTTTCCTCTTTATACATACTACTTCTGTTAAAGCATTTATTTGTAGCTTTGAGTGGTGTTTTGGATGTTTACATCCATATCTTACTTTTTCCACTAGACTGTCTTATTGAACTGGAGCCTATGCTACGGAGGTTTGATGAAATTGACACCCTGGAAGCAGTACTGGAGGTCAAAAGGTCCAAGGTGAACATATTTTAAGAATTGTTTTGTGTTGGTATATTCATTCTGAGATGCTGATTTGGGAGAACTAAGTTGAAATCAGAATTTCAAGTCAAGCCTCTGACGAACCTTTGTGAATGCAGTCAAACAGGCACAACAGATTCTGAGGCTTTCAAAAGAGTACCATTTCATTTTCAACAGCCACTCACAAAGACAATATCTCTCATCTCTGTTTCTGTGTAGTTTATGAGGCCACTGAACAGCTGCTCATTGATGCCAGCAAATGGGAAACCAGTGGAAGAAAAGTGTTTGAAGTTGCCCAGTACTCCGTGGCCTGTCAGTTTCATACTTTAGATGTTGTCTCTTCTGTTTGTGTTTGTTCAGACCTTTAAAGGTTATGAACATCTCAAGAAGTTCTTTTTATGCACATCCCACATTCAACTTACAACTTCAGTACTTTTGACCATTGCACTTTTACAGCCACTTTAAAAATGAACTATGAAATAAAATAAATTAGCTTGTATGCTAATTTAGCTTGTATGCTAAATTGTTGTTTACTGATTTGATGATTATCATGTTGCAGGACAACAGTTCCACATCTGGATCAGGGTCCTGCTCCTCTCAGGAGACAGATATGTCCCAGCCAGGCTTCCTTACTATTTCAAACCCATCTCAAGGTAATTCTTTCATTTAACCCGTCCTGCAGTTTGAAGAAGGGATTTAAATTGCCGTTCAGTGCATAAGAACAATTCTATGTTCATAACTCTTCTCTGCACCTTTTCCCTCTAAGGTGCACATGGACCTTTGTCATCAGTCATGTCTTTGCCCTTGGATGCTCCAAAGCCCTTAATGGATCAGAGCTGCCAGAACAACCTGAACCCTAATTACCAGACAGCCCAAGCCATGTCTGACTACAACATCCCCCTTAAACCTCACCCTCCTCAGAGTGAGAGTGAGCTACCCCTCAATATACACCCACTCACTCTGCAAGCACACCCGCAAGGTATGTCACTGCCGCGATGCTCTAAACAAGTCAAAAGTAGTTAACTGTCAAGGTTACTAAGACTCCTGGTGTCCATAGGGGAAGCATTTCTCTATTATCCTGTGTTTTGTTTCATTCATTATTTTTCTGGCTATATCCATCCATCTGGCTGTACTTTTACTGTGCTGCTTGACATTTTGTGAGTTTTCTGTATTTCTTCATAAATTTCACCTAAAACATCAGATTGTCATTTATTTAGATTTATGACAGCATTCAGTCTTTTTGTTTAGGAGCCTATCAGCATGGTACCTCTTCATTTTTTGCAAAAATGCTCCAAATCTGTCAGATTGTGAGGGCATCTCTTGTGTACATCTCCTTTGACCCTCTTCAGGTCAGCCCACTGATTTTCAATTGGATGCAGGTCTTGGCTCTGGTTGGGCCATACCAAAACTTCCGAAGCCATTATTTTCTTGATGTGGAGGTATATTTTGAGCCGTTATGATGAAAGTTCCTCTTCATCTTTATCTTTTTAGCAGAGACCTGAAGAGCATCTGCCAAATGCTGTAAATGTAAATGTTTTGTGCCAAAATAATCTGATAATTGGAACTGTTCATTATTCCGTCCACCTTGACTAAAGCCCCAGTTCCCAGTTTCCTCTCATGAACTGCTTGCTTCAGGTACTTCCGCAATATTTCTGTTGGATTAAGGTCAGGGCTTTGACTTGACCAGAACATGAACTTTATGCTTGTTTCACCATTCTTTGGTAGAACAACTTGGGTTCTTACGGTCACCAATTTTCTTTTGGGATTCAACTCATTGTCCTGATTTTCCTTCAGAGTTTGCAGCAATAATTTGATATTCATTGCTCCATCAGGGATGGCAAAGTCGCCCTGCCCCACATACAGCAAAACAGGCCCAAATTATGATACTGCCTTCACCGTGTTTCACCATTAGGGTGAGGTCTTTATACTGGAATGCAGTGTTTTCTTTTATTCAAACAACACTTCTCATATAAAAAAAAAATTGTTTTGGTTTAATCTGTCCACAAACCATTGCTCCAGTAGCTTTCAGGCTTGTCTGTGAGATCTATACCAAACTGCAGATGGATAACAATGTTCTTTTTGAAGAGCAGTTAGTTTTCCCTGCTATTCCCACCATTGTTGTTCCGTGTTTGCTTCTACCAGTCTCTACTCTCCAAGCTCTGACTTGAAACCATGACTGCAAAAACATCCTTCTTCAGAGGGAAACTGTAAGCATCAGCATCTGAACCTCGCAAGCTCTTCAGCATTTTCTCCTCTCTCCTGAAATTGCCCTGATAGCGGTGACCGAGAAGCTCAAGACAACTCGATCAGCTGAGTTATAATTGGTTCTTATCATTCATGACCTTTCTGCAGCCTTTGACACGGTCAACCATGAAACCCTCCTGTCCATCCTCTCTAACCTCGGTGTCACTGACTCTGCCTGGAAGTGGTTCAGATCACATTTAAAAGAGCAGTCCTACCAGGTGACATGGAGAGGGCCCACATCCGCTCCATGCAGGTTCTCCACTGGTGTCCAACAAGGCTCAGTACTGGGTTCTCTTCTTTTCTCACTATACACTCATTCTCTTGGTGAAATAATTTATTCTCATTCCCACTGTTATGCTGATGACACTCAACTGATGTTTTCCTTAACCCCTTTTGACACTCAGGTATCCAGCCGCATTTCAGCATGTTTGGCTGAGATCTCTACAGGGATGACAATCCACTACCTGATGCTCAACCCTAGCAAGACTGAGCTTCTATTCATTCCCAGAACCACTGGTTTACAGCATGAACGTCCTATCCTGTTTGAGAACTCCATCGTCATTCTGTCTCAAGAAGTAAGAAGCCTTGGTGTGATCCTGGACAGTTGGTTATTGTTTTCTACTTACATTGCCGGCTTGACTCAGTCATTCAGGTTCTTCCTTTTCAACATTCAATGGATCTGACCCTTTCTGATCCAGGATGCCACCCAGGTGCTTATCCAGTCTCTTGTCTTATCAAGACTTGATTATTGCAGCTCACTCCTGGCTGCTCTTCCTATGCAAGCCATCAGGCCCCTGCAGCTGATCCAGAATGCAGCTGCTTGGCTGGTTTTCAGTCAGCCCAAGTTCTCTCACGTCACTCCACTTCTTAGTTCATTTCACTGGCTTCCTGTATTTACTCACATCAGATTCAAAACCCTGAGGCTCACCTACAAAGCAAAAAATGGACCTGCTCCTCTCTACCTAATGACAATGGTCAAGTCTTGAAATGCACCTTGAACCTTTCAGGCTCCTAGTCATTTTTTTTACCCAATTCCCCCCAGTGCTAGTTGCCAATCAACCCATTCGCTAGGACTCTCCCAGCCACTGATAATGTCCCCAACACTAGGAGGTAGAAGACTAGCACATGCCTGGGAATGGGAGATTTCAAAGGCATGAACATTTTTCCTGTCTCACTTCCTTATTCTTCATTTTCTGAACACAGTGAAGACAATATTGTGGACATTTCTCATCTCTTTTCTAGCGACAAGTCATTACATCTGAGAATGTTTTCAAGCTCTTTCATCCTCGTTCTGCAGAAATGTCTGTGTTGTAGTTTTTTAGTGCTGGGTTCTTTGTTAATAATTGATCTAAGTATATAAAAGAAGTCAATTGTTTATACAATTGTTTATAATTGTTTATAGCAACAATCTTTCCTGTTATAACATTGTTTCCTTCAAATTAAGCTGAAGTCAGACTCTCTTTGTTCTCAAATTTCCTTACTCGGATCTTCAGGCTTTTTATATTTTCCAATTTGAGTGTCATGTGATGTTTGTACTGAAGATTATTTATGCTTCTTGAGCTGATCTTGAATCTTTTTCAGTCTTGCTTCTCTCATTGTACTGTATGTTCAGCATACAGGTTAAGCAGGTATAGTGAGAGTATCCAGCTTTGTCTATCTGCTTTGCAAGTTTGGAGCTATTGTGTGTGTGTGTGTGTGTGTGTGTGTGTGTGGCTTCAAGATCAGTGCAGAGATTCGTTATTATAATGATGAAATTGCATAGGGTTGTGTGATTAAGACAGTCGAAGGCTTTGCTGTCATTTTCCTTCTTGAATTACTTGATTTTGTCAATGATTCAGTGAGCATCGGTGAATGTATCTCTTGTTCCTCCTGCATCCTGGTAGCACATCCGAGAGTCATCTCTCTGTGTTAGACTTCAGTCTGCTTTGAATGTTCTTATTATAAGGGAAATGTGATGGTTTGTGCATTTCTCATTTCTTTGATATTGGGTTATAAATTGACCTCTTGTCTAGTCTGCTGGTATAATCTGCTGATCACAAACTGAATAATATATATATATATATATATATATATATATATATATATATAGATATATAGATATAGATATATATAGATAGATAGATAGATATACATATAGATAGATATAATCATATATTCATTGCCATTCTTGTTTTATTCATTATTTCTTTCTTTTTTCTTTTATGCCAGGGATCTCAGGACCTGTCTGTCATCTTCTAGCACAAAATATTATTTTCTTTGCCTGTCATCTCTGTGTATTCCTTTGATTTTTAGTTTTGTCGGTTGTGACTTGTCCTTTGTTGTCTCTTAACACACCTTCTAAAAGTAGAAATTAGTTTTTGATCTTGCATATCTTCTGAATTGTCTTTTCATCTTTATTTGTCAGTGTCTTTACCATTGTATTTACATTAGAATTTCTGGGTTGTGTAGTACATGTGACAACAATCTAATATATTTCCAATATGTCTGCGCTGTGGGGTAGGATGGAAAGAAGGAAACCTTCTTCCAAAGAAAAACATCCACGCTTGGCTATGTTCTGCCAAAATCATGTGGGAAAACATGTTGTGGACCGATGAGTTCAGTGATGGTCAAAATTATCCTCTTTGAACATAATTCCAAAAGATTTGTTTGCTGCAAAGCCAACACTGCATCACAAAAAGAACACCACACCAACACTTAAGCCTGGTGGAGGCAGCGTTCTGCTTTAGTGGTGTTTTTTGTAGCTGGAACTGAAGCTTTAGTCAAGGTGGCCTGAATTATGAATTGTTTCAACCATCAGTCAATTTTGGCACAAAACCTTCAGGCCTCTGCTGAAAAGCTAAAGAGGAATCTCACCTTTTAGCATGACAACGACCCAAAGTATACCTCCGCGTTGACAAAAGAACGGCTTCATCAGAAGCCCAGCCGGTGCCCAGACCTGAATCCAAATGAAAATATGTGGGTTGACCCGAAGAGGTCTGGTGCACAGGAGATATCGTCACAATCTGACAGATTTGGAGCACTTTTTCAAGAATTGCCAAGTTAAAATGTGCCATAATAGCATTCAGACTATTTGGGTAGGAGTCAGTCATAAAATCAAGAGGTGCTTCAACAAAGTATTAGTTGAAGGGTGTCCATATTTATGCAACCATTCTTTATTTTTCTGTCCTAAAAGATTTCAGTTTATTTTTCAGTGACTTTTACTAGAAATTGCAGATACTGTTTGTTTAAAACAAATAAAGATTCTCATGTCCTGCTGCATGTTCACAGACTTCCCCTTGTCATTGGACAACCAAGGCCCGGCAGCACAGTGGATTGGCTTGCGGCGAGAGGAGGTGGTGCGACAGATGACGGAGGCATGTCTGAACCAGAGCTTGGATGCCTTGCTGGCACGTGAGCTGCTGATGCGTGAGGACTACGAACTGGTGTCCAACCAGCCCACACGTACTGCCAAAGTGCGCAAACTGCTGGACACGTGTGAGCGCCACAGCGAGGAGTTTTGCCGCGTGGTGGTTCGTAAGCTCCAGGACAACAAGCAGATGGGCCTGCGACCTTTTCCGGAGCTTACCTCCCCAACACCTCCCCCACCCTACAGTAGTGCTCCCCCTTTCTCCCAGTCCTTCAACAACACCCGCAATGTGTTCTGATGCTTCCAGCCTTCCTGTGAACTGGACCCCTGTGAGGTTTGTGCTTTTCGGAGTAGAAATCTTCTGAAAGATGGATCCGTTTTGTTTCAGTTTTCCAGGTTAATTTGCAGCATAGCTTTTTTTTGCCTTTGTGGTCAGATTTTGGAATTTTTCACATTAGCTGTTAAACGGAGCTCTTGGGTCTTCTTTTTTTTCCAAAGCAGAACTACAGCATTGGTTGTTTCATCTGGAATGGTTGCATTTGCTGTTGTGGGATGCACAGTTATTAGAAACTTTAATTGATAACACTGGAAATAAGGAAAGCCTCCTCTCACGGACATTGCCAGCATGTGTAATACCACCATTTGATGAAAGCCTCTGTAATGGAGCAACTCTTTGTCTTCCTCTTGAAAGATCATGAATTTTTCCATGACATGCACTGATTACAAGGCTCTTTTAATGTAGCTTTTATATGCCGTCAGAATCGGTAGGGTTAGCAGACACTGGATCTGATTGTTTTCCTTCCCCTGACCTTTTCTTAACTGATGAAATCGTGTAATGATTCAGTACAGATGGTTCTGTCATTTACCTACAGTCCTAACAGGAAATTCAACCAGATGTGATCTTGAGTCATATCAGAATGAGTTTTCTTCCCTGAACTGGTTTGTTGTGTTTGTTTGTTGGGGAAATGGCAGCTTTTGAATAGTGTGCATAGGTAATGACTTGCGTGATGTGTACTGTTCCAGGTTTCGGCCGTTCTGTAGCTTGGCTTACACTACTCATCACTCCTGATGCTTTGTGCTTCTGAGGGGAAAGTTATGCCATTTTTTCCACTGTGTAGTAAGTAAGGTGTAGTTGCGATAAGTGACTCAGATCCAGAACAATCTGCATGAAGATTTATGTCCATTTCCCATTGTGCAACGCTGTCTATGTTGTCGTCATATGATTCTGTCACAGTGCCAACATTAGCTATAATAACTAGAATTAAGAGAGGCTTAAAGGCTTTAACCATTAACTTTTTGATTTTATGGGGTCCTGAGTGGCTCAGCAGGCTAAGACGCTGACACTATGATCAGAGGATCACGAGTTTGAATCCCGGTCATGCTGTTTGCCATCAACAGCCGGAGCCCAAGAGAGCAAAAATTGGCAGTGCTCTCTCTGGGTGGGTAGATGGCGCTCTCACTCTCTATCACTCACACATTGCAATGTCTGCTGGCTCAGGCATCTACTGATTGGTCCATTCAGAGCTGGGAATCCTGCGCTTTCCTCCGAGCGCGTTGGCTCCCCAGTGACAGTGTATCAGCGGTAGCTCGACAAGAGGTGGTGGTCGTATAACACGCAACGGAGGAGGCTTGTGCTTGACTTCAACCTCCTAGAGTCAGGGACAGTGCAAAAGTGATAGGGAGAGTCCTAACGGATGGGATGGGCTAATTGGCTACTACCACATCGGGAAGGAGACAAAAATTGGCAAAAAAATTATTAAAAAAAAAAACTTTTGGATTTGGTTTTATGTCACAGATAGCAAATGTTTTTTTCAAGAACAGCTTCTAGCTCCGCCCACACATCTTCTTGTTTATACACATCCTTGTATAAAATGTGATAAAATTTAACACTGAATCGTATTGACCTTGGGGAAAAACACATTGCGGGTCCTGTTTCAAAAAGGTTTTGAGTTTTGATTATATTGTGCATCAGATGTTTGGCACCAGGTTTAGTAGCGCCAGGTCACTGTAGCATGGTGTGGCATTCCTCCATCAACAGCTGTGGTGTAAAACTTCTGCTGACTCTTCTAAATGGAAATTGGATTCTTCTCAAACTCTTGTTTGTTGCTCTGATGAAATGATCCGTTCTTTGGAATAGCAGATTCACTGTAAGTCAGTGAAAACAAGAAGACAGCTTCTGGAGCAAAACTTCAAAGCCTTTTTTTTCCTCCAAAGAGCCAGACAATAAAGGAGGGCAATGCCCACTTGGACCAGCTACCGAGCACTTCTAATTACCATAATGATGGACTGAATGCTGGTGACTGACCGTCCTGTCCTGTGTACAGTGGCTCAGAGCTTTTACACAGCAAAGCTCATACAACCATTGTTGTTCTTTCCAACTCCGGATTGTGCTTGCACGTGTTTATACTTATGGAGTCCCGACCATAGGACGTCATCAGGTGTGTTTGGACTACTGAGTCAGAAAGGCTGATTCTTGTCATTCTTTAAAGCCAGTTCCACTGGTACCATTTAGTCTTTCTGTAGAACGTGATCAGTTTACATTCTCCACAGGCTGGTAGAAAGCCTAGATTTTTTGCATACCTTTATTTCCACGACTTCTGGCCTAGTGGCTTAGTAATCTGAGCTTCAGTGGACTGGATTAGCAAAAAGGCTGCCCAGTAACCCAGCAGGCACGATGACGTTGTGAAAATGCTCTGACATTGTTGTCTACATTCTCGCAGCGTTGATACCATGTTGTGAATAGGTTCTGTGCCTGCTGGGAAAATTCCATGACTTAAAGGGAATTTTCACTCGTCCTCTCAGCCTGCCCAAGGGTGTTTTTTGTTTTAACTTGTGCTTTCATGTTAGTATTTGAGAGGTATTGATTCTGTTTAAGTCTTTATCCTAAGTATTTATTCCTCTGATAGAAATGTGCTTGCCTTGGTTCCGTAAGCCTAAGGGAAACGGTAGGTTCTGTCTCTTCTGCTTTTATTTAGCTACCTAACAGAGACCTGTATCTCCTGAGCCTTTTCCTATCTCCCCATTTGGATTGCTCCCAAATAGCTGTTGGTTTGCTCAGTCTTCCCTGAGGCTGCAAACGCTTTCATGCTGCAAACATCAGCTGTTTCTTGATAAATCAGGTTCTAGTATGGATAGTTCTCATTTTGAGACATCGGTTGTTTGGATTCCTGTCAGCCTCAAATCTCAATCAATCAATCAATCAATCAAATTTTATTTATAAAGCGCTGTTTACAACTGATGTCACAAAGCAGCTTTACAGGGTTAGTAATAACAGACATAAAATCATTAATCCCTAATCCCCGGTGAGCAAGCCAACGGCGACGGTGGCAAGGAAAAACTCCCTCAGAGCTGGAGGAAGAAACCTTGGGAGGAACCAGACTCACATGGGGAACCCATCCTCCTCTCGTCTGCTAATTCTAAGTGTGTGATGAATCATAATTGTTGTTCAGTTGTTCAGCATGCAGATCTTTGCTTGTTTTGTATTTTTGGAAGAGAGGAATGGTGTTTTTGTGTGTAGATGGGATCGTTTTGCGTTCTTCTTGAACTGAAAGATAGTCCTTGTTGCTTCGTTTTGCAAAGTACTGTGCCAATTCTTGGGTACTGTGTGGCTGAATCCATTACTGCCTTTTATAGATCTGACTGTCCGAATTGCAATATCATGTTCACAGGCTGAATAAGCAAACTCGGTGCCAAAATGTGTTACGGCAAAATTGTCCACTGCCTTAATATTCAGGCTAGGCCTAAATGCAGATGACTACTTTTTCATTATCGCTGTTTATTCTCTTATTTATAAAAGTGGCACATTTTTCAGGTGGCTACCAGTGTCTCTTGCCTTTTGTCTGTAAGACTGGATGCCGTCATCCAATCAAAATCATGTGCACATTATGAATAATGCATAGCTAATGTAGCAATGTACAAGTGACAGGAATGTGTTTTTTGTTTTTGTTTTTATTATCTGTATATGAAGAAGAACTTCCAGCAAATGCTTATCTTGAAGCTGTGTTATTAAAATGTCTAGAATTCCATGAGTTATGACTGCTGTCTTGTTGTTTCATCGAGCAAGCCTGAGTAACATTGATTTTGCAATGCTTATCAGGCAAGAGTGAGCATTTCCCATGGTCTATTTAAACTAGCAGATGGTTCAAGTGATGGCTTACTGTCCCTCCACAAGCAGTGTAGACTAGACTAGTGCTTGGGAAATGCATACAGGGAAATGTGCTTCAAGATCAGCCTGTTGCTATTTTTAAACAAACCTGTCTACAATAACAGCAACTGGTCAAATGTACAATGAAAATGATATTACCAGTCTAAATGAGCCTAGTGCCCCCTTGTCTACATAGTTCTTTCATTTAGGATGCTCAGCTTTGAATACAGTTTTAATTACCCTGGAATTTTAACCCCCTGTTTTGTTTTGTATGTTGTATTTGCCCAATTTTCCCTTCCCAATGTAGTAGTAGTAGCCAATTAGCCCATCCCATCCACTAGGGGGCTCTCCCCATCACTTTATAATGTCCCTGACTCTAGCAGGGTGAAGATGAGCACAAGCCTCCTCTGATGCGTGTGATGTGGCCACCGCCTCTTCTCGAACTCACTGGGGAGCCAACGTGCCCAGAGGAAAGCGCAGGATTCCCAGCTCCGATGGACCAATCAGTAGACGCCTGAGCCAGCGGACATTGTAGTGTAAAAGTGATGGGGAGTGAGCGCCATCTACCTGCCCAGAGAAAGCGTGGCCAATTTTTCCTCTCTCGGCCGGCTGTCGATGGCCAACAGCATGACCGGGATTCAAACTCAGGATCCTCTGATCATAGTGACGGCGCCTTTGAAACTTTTGATCATAATTTGAACGTAAACACTTTTCCCTTGGGGAGGAAAACGTGATTAATGAATGTGGTTGAACATGTCTATTGAAAAGGGAGGGTCTTGGGTTCGCTCTCTCTCTCTCTCTTTCTCTGTACAGACCCCCAGAAATAGACTGTGCAACTCGAGATGCAGACTGTCCTCTGTTTGGAAAAACACCTCCGAATCTCGCCGTCATCTGGGATTGCGACACCTCAGTCTAATGCTGTACCTTGACAGTTCACTCTGAACCTCCAGTTCTCCTCATTTGGAATTTGGAAGCTTACTACTGAACTTTTCTACTCATCTACAGTTCTGTACTGTAGATCATCAGAGTTGTGAAGGTAGAGTAAGCCATTTCACTTTTCTTATGTGCTGTAGTTTGACCTTCGTTCTAGATTGATGGACTGCTGCTTGTTTTGAAATTATTTTATAGTCTGTTGGTTAGTCAACAGTCAACATGATGGCATATGATATTCCCTTGAGATGAGAAGAATAATTGAAGAACTGTTCTTGGCTTGGGCTTTGATTAAAAATAAATTGTGCTTTAATTAATCAACCAAGAATTAATAAACACTCCCCTTTCACAGTTGTTAGATAGCATGGGAGCTGTTTATCCAAGCTACTTCGGACATTAATGGGCATGTTATTTTCTTAAACTGTACAAAACATAGTCCCATCCTAGTTTTTGATTAAATAAAGTTTCTTTGAAACTACTGATCTTCACATCGATGCCTAAAAACTACCCTATAATATTACAGTGTTATTTTGTTAACCTCCGTATATGCATATTAATCAGTAACTACTTTCCAGCCACGGTTCCTTTGAGCTTATGCAGTTAATACTATACTTAGAACCGTATATAATTATCATGTTACCACAGTTGTCAAATCCTGTTTCATTGTGTTCTCTCCCTCCTTTGTTGAATAGCATGAAGCAGAAGCTGCTGAGTATGGGACGTAAGTTTTGCCCGTCGTCCCAACCAGATATGGATCTGGATCTGAAGGCTCCAACAGGCACCAGTTTGGGTTCTCAAACCCAGGGAGAGAAGATGGTGATGAGGAGGGAAATTTCATTAGCCAACGGTATCTGCCTTATTGTGGGTAACATGATTGGCTCGGGCATCTTTGTGTCCCCCAAAGGTGTATTGCTCTACAGTGCCTCCTATGGGCTGTCCCTGGTCATTTGGGCTCTTGGAGGTATGTTCTCTGTTTTCGGCGCTCTATGCTATGCCGAGTTGGGAACCACCATCACCAAGTCAGGTGCTAGCTATGCTTATATCCTGGAGGCATTCGGTGGGTTCCTTGCCTTTATCCGCCTCTGGACTTCCATCCTGCTGGTCGAGCCTGCCAGCCAGGCCATCATTTCTTTGACCTTCGCCAACTACCTGGTTGAAGCACTCTACCCCACTTGCCAGCCGCCGTACGATGCTGTGAGGCTTATCGCTGCAGCTTGTCTCTGTAAGTGCTCAGTATGAAACGACAAAAGTGATGTGAAGTTAAAGGTTCTGAGTAGAGCTGCACAATATTGGAAAAAACTGACAATATTTAGTGTGTTTGGTGTCAGTTGTTGAGGTGAAAAGTTATTGCTTCATTGATTTGTCTGTCGTTTGTTGTCATACAGAACTTTGTGGTGCCGCTTTAAATGCTCAAACAAATCAGTCATGTTACCTCGTGTTATGGCAACAACTACAAAGCACAAATTACATGGTTTTTTTGTCAACATCGTCCTTTCTGTAGCCAAAATAATTCCATGCATCTGATGCTTAATTTATTTTTGCCCCCAAACCTCCAGTTCAGTTTTTCTGCTTGCTCCGCGCTCATTTTTAGACTGTGGTGAATGACAAGTGGTGGAGGGAGGGGCCGCTACAGCTGTTGATGATGAAGAATGATTGGATGGTTCGCTGTGCATGCAGAAACTGCATGTCACTCACCACAACTAGCAAAAAAAACTCCAAGACTGGAGTAAAATAAATGATATTGGTCAGTTATACAGGTGCATATCAAAAAATTAGAATATCATCAAATCGTTTATTTCAGTAATTCAATTCAAAAAGTGAAACTCATATAGATTCATTACACACAGTGTCTGTTTCAGTGTTTATTTCTTTTAATGTTGATGAGTATGGCCAACAGCCAATAAAAACTCAAAAGTCGGTATCTCAAAAAATTTGAATATTATATAAGACCAATTCAAAAAATGAGTTTTAATACATTTAAGACAAGAATGTACAGTATATTCAGTCAGTAGTTGGTTGGTGCAATGAGGCCTGGCAAGGAGGTCATCAGCATGTGGCACTGCTTAGAGAGTCATGTCATCTGCTGGTGTTGGTCCACTGTGTTATATCAAGTCCAAAGTCAGCGCGACATCTACCAGGACATTTTAGAGCACTTTCATGCTTCCCTCTGCTGACAAGCTTTATGGAGATGCGGATTTCATTTCCCAGCAGGACTTGGCACTGCCCATGCTGCAAAAAAGTGTTACCTGGTTAAATAACCACAGTACCACTGTGCTGGGCAGTAAAGTCACCTGACCTAAACCTCACAGAGAATCTATGAGCTGTTGTCAAGAGAAATATGAGGGACACCAGACCCAACAATGCAGAAGAGCTGAAGGCCGCTATCAATGCAGCCTGAGCTTCCAACATCTCAACAGTGCCACAGGCTGATCACCTCCATGCCACACCACAATGATGCACTCCTTCATGCAAAAGGAGCCTCAACCGAGTACTGAGTGTATAAACTGTACAAACTTTTCAGTAGAGTTATTGACATTATGTGTTAAAATCATTGTTTGTATTGGTGTTATATTCAAATTTTTTTAATTGACTTTTGGATTTTCATTGGCTGTAGGCCATAATCATTCATCCATCCATTCATCCATCTTATCCGTATCCGGATGGTCGGGGTAACTACCCAACTAAAGTAGGCCAGACATCCCCAGCCACCTCTTCTAGCTCATATGGGAGGATTCCAAGGTGTTCCCAGGCCAGCTGAGAGATATTATCTCCTGGGTCTTCCCCGGGGTCTCCTCCCAGCTGGACATACCCAGAGCACCTCACCAGGGAGGCGTGCCCAAACCACCTCAACTGGCTCCTCGACGTGTAGGATCAGGGGTTCTACTCAGTCTTTTCTGAATGTCTGGACTCTTCACCTTATCTGTTATGGAGAGCCCGGACACCCTGCTAAGAAAGCTTATTTCAGCCGCTTGCATTCATGATCTCTTTCCTTCAGTCACCACCCAAAGCTCAGGACCAGGTGAGGGGAGGGTTGGAACATAGACTGATAATTAATTTCACTTTTTGTTGATGTTTCTCATTTTTGAGATGCACCTGTAATCTGGTAGAGATGTCATGGAGAATTAAAACTGAATTTTTATTTTGTGTAAGTTCTAGCACGAGGTGCGTGATTTACTTTGCTTAATTAAGTGGCTACTGCACACGCGCACCTTAATGATGTTGAAACGATATATCGTGCAGCACTAGTTCTGAGAGTTTTTAGTGAACTGCTTTACAGTCATTATTTCATAGATACAGTGTATCACAAAAGTGTGTACACCACTCACATTTCTGCAGATATGTAAGTTTATCTTTTCATGGGACAACACTGACAAAACGACACTTTGACACAATGAAAAGTTGTCTGTGTGCAGCTTATATAACAGTGAAATATAAAAAGAAATTTATTCTTCCCTCAAAATAACTCAATATACAGCCATTAATATCTAAACCACCGGCAACAAAAGTGAGTACACCCCTTAGTGAAAGTTCCTGAAGTGTCAATATTTTGTGTGGCCACCATTATTTTCCAGAACTGCCTTAATTCTCCTGGGCATGGAGTTTACCAGAGCTTCACAGGTTGCCACTGGAATGCTTTTCCACTCCTCCATGACGACATCATGGAGCTGGTGGATATTCAAGACTTTGCGCTCCTCCACCTTCCACTTGAGGATGTCTGAAAGATGTTCTATTGGGTTTATGTCTGGAGACATGCTTGGCCAGTCCATCACCTTCACCCTCAGCCTCTTCAATAAAGCAGTGGTCGTCTTAGAGATGTATTTGGGATTCTTTGGACGACCAACACAAGGTCTGTTCTGAGTGAACCCTGCTCTTTTAAAACGCTGGGTGATCTTGGCCAATGTGCTGCAGCTCAGTTTCAGGGTGTTGGCTTCTTGTAGCCTTGGCCGTCTTCATGTAGGGCAACAATTCATCTTTTAAGAACCTCAGAGAGTTCTTTGCCATGAGGTGCCATGTTGGAACTTTCAGTGACAAGTATGAGAGTGTGAGAGCTGTACTACAAAATTTAACACACCTGCTCTCTATGCACACCTGAGACCTAGTAACACTAACGAGTCACATGACATTTTAAAGGGAAAATGACAAGCAGTGCTCAATTTGGACAGTTAGGGGTGTAGTCTCTTACTTACATACTTACATACATACATACACATTATACTTATATAGCGCCTTTCTAGACACCCAAGGACGCTTTACAATCAACACACTTCATATACACACACACCGGTGAGAAGCGGCAGCCAGTCGCGCACAGCGTACTCTCAACCGGAAGCGACCGTCCACCTGGAGGACTGCATCGAGCACTAGGGGGATCACCCAGGACAGAGTGCCAACCATATCTGGGCAAACATACATACTTACATACACACATACATACATTCATTCATTCATACACACACCAGGGTAATTTTAGAGTATCCAATCTCCATGTTTTTGGACTGTGGGAGGAAACCAGAGTCCCCGGAGGAAACCCACGCAGACACGGGGAGAACATGGAAACTCCGCTCAGATGCAGACTCGAACCCAAGACCTCAGCGCTGAGAGGTGAACGTGCTAACCACTAAGCCACCGTGCCGCCCTTACGGGTGTACTCACTTTTGTTGCTAGTGGTTTAGACATTAATGGCTGTATATTGAGTTATTTTTTGGGAAGAATAAATGTACACTGTTATATAAGCTGCACACAGACAACTTTTCATTGTGTCAAAGTGTCATTTTGTCAGTGTTGTCCCATGAAAAGATATACTTAAACTTATACTTATCTGCAGAAATGTGAGGGGTGTACTCTTGTGATGCACTGTATCACTGTGGCAAAGAAGTGACTTGACAGCTTCATGCAGACTGAGGCAAGATTGCAAAATTGTTAAATAAGTTGTGGTCTGTTAGCTTCAATTACATGTTGGCACCACCGACCTTGAAGTGTCCGTACAAAATTAGATCAAACAATCATCTCAATCTCCATCACCATTTCTGTCTGTAAGGAGCAGCTGATGTTCTCTCACGGTCTAAACCTGCTTTTGAGGTTATATTATGGCAGCCATTACTTGTATGTGACTTTGTAAAGAGTCTCCAGCATGTCACAGTGACCCTGGTGAACTGTATTTGTTAGCGTGTATGTCAGGAAGTTAAAGCGCTGCACAGGCTGTTGAAGGGATGTGGAATTTTCCTGAATGAAAGCCGAGCAGACGGAGTGGAATTGTCTGAAGGTTTCCTGAAAAGGCCTAGATAATTGATAGGTACTCTTTGTCACTGTGGTTGTCTTTTACACGAGAGAACTACTTCTGCACTTTCATTATTTTCCCCAGTGCTTTTGGAGATTCCCTTCTGATCCTCACAGTGGATGTTTGAGGACGCGAGGACTGTCCCATAGGCTTGACTTTGGTTTCAGTTTTCTGGCTAACTTGTGAAATAACCACGGATCCCCTCCTAGCTTTGTCAGCTTTACTGTGTTATATCAACAGGGAAAGTGAAGTCAAAATTAGGGGCTATTTCAGTGGCTCAGCCTTTGTTTACTTGAGTGTACTTGACTATGTATGTGGGAGATCTAGGTGAAGGGTCAACTGCATGTTGTGTTTTTCCAGTATAGAGGGACTTTCTCGAGCAAGAATTCTGAAAACCCAGGGGATGTTCCCTGACCATGTTTTCAGAGACCGGGCACTTTTTGGTATCGATGGAGTTTCCTCGCTGTCATGTAATTGCATGTAAACAGAGTTTAAGGCCCAGGTTGTAGGTTTAAATATGGGTTCGACTGCTATCACTGCAGTAAGGCTGGGTGTTTTTCTTCTTTTTTAGTCACTCAGCCAGCTACTCTCCCTTTTTCCAACAAATCCATAAGCTCGCTCTGCTGACAGAATGGAGAATTGACTATTCTGCCAGTAAGCCTGAATTCCTGGCCAAGTCCCTCGGGGCAGTAACACAGTACAGCATTACACACCAGTGCTGTGGAGCTAGAATACTTGGCATGAGTGATTGTTAAAGCTGTGTCGTGGCAGATTGATACTTTTACAGGGTTTGCGATTCAGTATGTTACTATATATTGTGATATCGTAAGAGTCATGTAGTGTTTTTTTTCATGTAATTTTAGAAAAAGCACTAGGATTGCTAATGCTAATGTTAGCGCTGCTCCCTAATTCTGCTTGTTTTTATTGGAGTGGAAGAGTCTAATAGCTGAAGATTACAACACTGCCTTCTATTGGTCAGAGGTTCAAACAACACAAAATGAGCCAACAGTGTTTACATGTAAACTATTAATAATAAACTGATACTGTGTTTTTGAGAATTGATATAATAAACATAAGATTGTGATACTTTTCATAAAAAAAATTCTTCATACTCACTCTGAGCACTGAAAACATTGCAGGAAATGACATCAAATACAGACTTTTGCGCCCCCAGTTAAACTTTGTGTGTTATTGATGTTCTAAGTGTAAATAAGTGAACCCATCTTCTACACAAAACAAAGGTTTGCACATTTTCATACATACTTACTTTTCATTTACTAAATTTTACATTTTGGGTAAAAAAACTACGGCACATTAAATATTGTACGTGAAATATTTCTCCAGTGTGTCAAATTTAGGAAAATAAACATAAACTGTGCAGTAAAATGTACAGAAAACATTTAAATTTGAGGAGGTGAACCTTTCCACGAGACATCATTTAACTTTTTGTTTTATTCATCTGTAGACTTCTCTTAATCCCTCTTTCCTGTCTCAGGTATGTTGATCTTTATAAACTGTGCCTATGTGAAGTGGGGCACTCTGGTGCAGGATGTCTTCACTTACACCAAGATCATGTCCCTCATCCTTATCATTACGATCGGCGTCATAAAGATAATGAACGGTAAAGAGATTGTGTTGCATGTTGGTGTTATTTGCAGATCTTAATCAGTGACATCCCAAATATAATGTACAACTGCTAGCTTTTAGCAGCTAACATTACGAGATTCCATGTTTTGTATATTTCTTTTCTCTTGGCTGTCTTGGAAGGCGGATGTTTTTTTCCTGCCTCTCCTCCTTCATGAGGAGTTTTTTTTTTTTTACATGTTTCATGTTACGTTACGTTTCATGTCTCATGGTTTTTCTAATCCTCCTACCCTTCCCTTCCCTAATCATGACCTGGCGCCACTGAGTTTGGCTGCCGTCTTGTAAATTTCCCGTAATTATCTTATCTTTAACGCTATGTTATCTTGAGTAGACGTTTTCTAACTTTTTACAGTTTTTTTAGGACCTGGCCTCCTCCCAAACAGAGAAAATCAAAATAACAGGTAGATTGTGAAAATTAAGAATATCCCATATCGGGCCCCGAGTGGCTCAGCAACACTATGATCAGAGGATCACGAGTTTGAGTCCCGGTCATGCTGTTTGCCCTCAACAGCCGGGGCCCAAGAGTGCCATCTACCTGCCCAGAGAGAGCACTGCCAATTTTGGCTCTCTCACTCTCCCTATCACTCACACATTGCAATGTCTGCTGGCTCAGGCGTCTACTGATTGGTCCATTCGGAGCTGGGAATCCTGCGCTTTCCTCCGAGTGCGTTGGCTCCCCAGTGACGGTGTATCAGCGGTAGTTCAAAAAGAGGTGGTGGCTGTATCACATGCAATGGAGGAGGCTTGTGCATGTCTTCACCCTCCTAGAGTCAGTGACAGTGTAAAGTGATGGGGAGAGCCCCCTAGTGGATGGGATGGGTTAATTAGCTACTACCACATTGGGAAGGGGAGAAAATTGGCAAAAATGTATTAACGAAAAAAAAGAATATCCCAGATCTCAAATAATAAGAAATAAAATTCATTGGTGACCCTACTTACGAGTTTAATCCATGCAGGAGCCGAGCTCGTTAGCTGGTTTGCTCGTTAGCTGGATGCATTTTCCCCATAAGAATACATGTAAAACTGATTAATCCGTGTCAGCCAGGCCAATATACAGTATACTTTAATATGCTAAATAATGTGTTTATATGGGTTTTTAAAACATAAACGAGACGACGACGGCGCTCGTGTAGGCTGGCGGCTAAGGAGGACAGGAGGACGGGCGTACGTGTATGGCATGGTTACACTTATCATATGAAAAGTAAAAGTAAAATGTATCTAACTTTCTTGTTCACTACCTTTTGCTACCTTAGCATCACTTTCACTAGCACTTTCACTTTCACTGGACAGCAGTCAAAGGTAATGACTGACCTCTTCTTCTACGCTAGCATCTAGGGGATGCTACGACCGCCGCGCCCCTAGCGGTTGGCATACTTGGAACTAATTTAGGCTACTCATGGAATACTTGTTAGTGGGGATGCTTGTAAGTAGGGGTACCACTGTATTTATAGTAAAGAAACAGATTTAAGTTAACTTGTCGGAACAACTTAACAAAGGAGAAAATCGGAATGATTGATAAATCTCTCATCTTGTTAGGTAAAAGTTTTGTAATAATCCTCACAGTGTGGATGATGTAGGCTTCTATTTATTGTTTTCTACTTTTTCTCAGTCTTTTATCTTCTGTTTTTAATTCTGCTCTTTTTTAACATGCTGCAGGGGAGACTAGGAACTTTGAGAGTCCGTTTGAAGGCTCCTGTATGGAGGCTGGCAGCATCGCACTGGCTCTGTACTCTGCCCTGTTTTCCTACTCCGGTTGGGACACGCTCAACTTTGTCACTGAGGAGATTGTGAATCCAGAACGGTCTCATAATCATATTTTACACTCGGTTCACTTTCAGAAACAATTACATAAGCAGAACTAGTTTCTGACTTGCAGGGTTGGTGGTAATTACAGTTTCTTACTTTAGTTTAGTAGATCATCCAAGACACTGTAATGCTACTAAATAGCCCAGACGTGTCCTGCAAAATACATCACCAAAACCCCTCTCAGTCCACTCAAACCTCATCCAGATCTTAATGAAGGTCTCACAGACTAGTGGATGTGGTTTAGCACACAGTCAGGCTTACTGTGAACTCTAAACCTGAATAAAAACCTCATCACTCTACAGACAACAGCACGGCTGCTAGACGAGAGATCTAATGAGATCTTAAGATCTGGATGCAGGTTAGAAGTTTTGTTTATATATTTTGAGAGAAACAATTGGGCTATTTAGATGACTACTGACATCTAGTGTTTGTTAGCAGTTAGCCGTGCAGTTCTAAGCTAAAGAAGACTCCAGTCATAGCTTTGCCGATCAGGAACACAGGAGATGAGCTTACCTAAAATTACTTTTTGACAGAATTAAATAAAAATGTCCAGTTTCTAATCAGAGGCATAATTGAACACATACAGCTTTGTATATAATATTGCCTTTAAAATTGACTTGGTTTTTTGTTTGCATACAGGAATTTGCCTCTAGCCATTGCCATCTCTATGCCAATAGTGACCATCATCTACCTGCTGACAAACGTGGCATACTACGTGGTGCTGGACATGCCTTCATTTATGGCTAGTGATGCAGTTGCAGTGGTATGTGCAAACCCAACAGCGTGCTGGCTTCTTTACCCGAGCCGTTGATGGTAACCCCCACTCTGTTTGTCTGATTTTTCCCTTTTTGCAGACATTTGGTAATCAGGTGCTGGGGCCCATGAACTGGATCATTCCCATTGCTGTTGCTATGTCCTGTTATGGAGGACTTAATGCCTCTATAATTGCTGCCTCAAGGTGAATCTTTGTACCATGTGCCCCCTAACTATTGGGACAATGATGCTGAGCTTTTTAAATTTTTGCACCAAAAACCTTTACTAGTGCCTCTGCAAAAATCTTGGAAACGTCCAAATATGTTCTTTATTGAATTAAAAAATCTTAATTCTGGATTCATTATAAGTGACATTTCAAGCCTTTTTAATGTTGATACTTGGAATATTTAAAATATTTGGATATTAATGATAAAATTCTCATTTGAGCTGCTGGATGTCTGATATAAGGACTTGACAGGGCCTCTGAGTATCTGATGTAGTATGTTACTGTATGATTATTTTATATCTCCTTGTGGCAGGTTGTTTTTTGTGGGGGCGAGAGAGGGACACCTCCCTGACAGCCTGAGTCTGATCCATGCTGAGCGCTACACTCCTGTGCCTGCACTTCTCTTTAACGTAAGTCTGAGGCTAAGGACAGCTTCATTAGTGGGCTCCAGCTTTTGAGAGGAAGTTGTGGTTTTAGCCTTGAGGATTTGTAATTTGTGTGAAATACTTTGCCAGTTTGTGAGATGCACCTGCCTCGTATCTGCATTAGCGCTGTGTATCGGTGAGAACCTGGTGATGTGATACCGTTCAATATATTGTGGTACTGTATACTGTCTTAGTATAAAAACACCATCACAAGCACAAAATTGGAGTAAATGACTTATTTTGAGAGAAATGCTGGTTGAGAGTGGAATCTAGCACTGGTATGTCATTGTGTGGAGTAACAAACTGCATCTATATGTCAGATTCCTGTTCTACAGTAAACCTGTAAAGCTAAACAAGGACCCTGCTGGACCTTTCAGGGTAGAGCTGCGCGATATGGCCAAAAATGTTATCACGATAAATTTTTCTCTATTGATCTCAATAATTATCACAATATTAAAATTTTCTAACACTGTCGTAGTTTTAAACATCTTTCTAAAAACATCAGAATAAATACATCAAATGTTACTATTTAAAATATTAAATTGTTTACTGCCAGAACATAATATTGTAGCGTCCGGCTGGACGCGTTGAAAGGATGGACGAGAAAGACGTTCACAGTCGTCGCTTTATTATTGAAACTTACAGTGACTGATGTTGGCCGCAGCCACTCCAAAATAACAAGCTAGAGAGTCAAGCTAACAGGCTAATGCTAGCACTCCGGCTGACACACACAGAGCGAGCCCTCCTCCTTCTCCTTCTCACACAAACAGACGAGCACACAGCGACCTCGCGCTCTCTCGCCCGGCCAATCACAGCTTGTCTTAAACACAACAGTGCATTTTGGCGGCGCTGGTGAGGAGGAGGAGCTAACAAGCAGCAGTATTAGACTTCTGAACTCACTGTCAAGCTGCTTAGATGCGAAATGGAAATGAACGTTAATGCTTATTGAATTCTATTGTCCCGGGTTATCATCGTCATCGAGGGAAAACTTATCGTGAAAAAAATCGATATCGTTTTATCGCCCAGCACTACTTCAGGGTACATTTATATTGAACCTTATTGCAGAAGAATGTACCTTTGTTGTCTGATGCTGTAGGTGAACGAATATTAAAGGGCAAAGGATGGAGATTGAGGATGTAAAAGTGTCTGGTTCTCCAGCGGTTCCTCTGCTAGTTTGGTGGTCAGTCTTATGCATTCATGCTGTTATTGTCTGGACATCCAAGCCAGCAACATTAATGGATGGTGAGAGTGGCTGTCAGCCTGAAACTCAGGCTCCTTCTGTATTACAACGCTTCTCTGCCTCTACCATATCAGCAGGACAGATTGGAAGTCTCTCCCCCTCCTCTTCCTGTTGATCTCCTAGAGGACATCTTCTATTCTTAGTGCCATGGTTTGAAGCCAGAATGCACTACTCTGATGTATTCTCCTGTCTTCCAAGTTTTGGGGATTGAGATGATTCTGCTGTCCCAGAACATCTCTCTGAATGTGTCTTTGTCTGCATTGCCCCCCTTTTCCTCTCCTTTCTCTCTGATTCATAATGGACTGGCCCACTATGATATAGGCACTCAGAATACCAGCACCATGCGCGTAATTTGCAGGGGGGATATGGGGGTTATGACCCCCCCCCAATAATCTGATCCAATCACTATAACCCCCCCAATAAAGTCACATAATATCAATTTACAAAAACATCTTTCATGAATAATTTAATTTTCTTTATTTATGATCAATTTTGGGTAAAATACTAGCATGTTTAATCATTTGGTAATGTAACCCCCCCCCCTTTCCCCACAAAAACTTGGTATCATTCAACCGGCTTGGCTCCACCAAGCAGCAACACTCACCGTTTGCAGGGTTGCCAGGTTTGTGGTTTTCACGCCAAATTGGGATTGTTTTAAAATCCTGTCGCGGGTGAAAATTCAAGCGTGTCAGGCTGCGTTTTTTTGGGCTACTTAAAAAAATTCCCGCGGCCGTCAAAAAACAACAAGAAAAGTAGGTGTTGGAAGATTAAATGCAACAATACGAACGAGGAGAACATAATGACATAAGGAAGTACAGCCTGAAAAGGCGAGAGAGAGAGAGAGAGAGACACAGTTCCTTTTTTTTTGCTAATTATGTTACTATTAAATGTTCTTGACTGGGATATAAAACTGTTATAAAAGAACTAATAACACTAATGTTACCATATTATTAATGACCGATAAAAAATCCCTTATAAACAAAATACTAAGTCGTACACTCAGTTGTTTTGCCATTTGCTTCAAACGTGTGACAGACATATTTTGGGCTAGTTCAAGCTTCTGAAAGGCGGGTTTTAGACTGACTTTGAACTGGAAATTTTTTTTCTGGATTTGCTTGCTTGTGTAAGCAGCTGCTGGGGGAGTGGGTGGCATAAGAAAAAACGAAAAGAGCACCAAAAAGTGGACAAAAAACATTTTTTCATTGTTGGTCGACAACACCGCCTTGTAAAAAGCAGAAAAATCAAAATGAGGTAAATGTATATGTATTGTTAGCTGATGATTGAATAACTATGCTGCTGTGTATCAGACACACTATGAATAAACGTTCAGGTATGTTAGTTAGCTCCGTTAGCTAGCTCCGCATTTCTTAATTGTTTAAGGTGCAGAGTAAATACAAAGAAAGTTAAATAAATACACAGTAAAAGCATTACAATGTATTTCTAATACAGTTAACCCAAAATCTCCTGAATCCTTTTAGAAAATTTCATGATTTAATAAATAAATAAATATGCAGACAGCTCAACCCCCCCAATGTTGGACCCACAGTTACACCCTTGACCAGCACAGTGCTCCACTACATCAGGTACTGGGATTTGGATGCACTTTGTAGATGGGTAACCCATTGTTATTAGAAATTAATACAAATTCAGTCACAACCATCAGTTCTTAGCTTTCAGTTTCAGCCTTTGATCTACAGTGTCCTGAATTTTCTATCTGCCAGGAAGTTTAATTTCAGGACATAATTACTGTCCACACTCAGTATTTTCTGTCTTTGTTTGTCCTTAAACGATCCATCAACAAAGGCCTGTAAGGACTTCTGTTCCTGATGACTGAAAACATCCTGACCAGCATAGCAGTTATGTTCTTGAGATTCTGCATTTTTGATCTCTTTAGGTCCCCAATATTCATCTTTATTTCTTGTCCTTTGGTCACTTTGGCATCTTTCTCCTCTGCAACAAGGTCTGCCAGGCTTTAGTGATGGCCTCTCCTGGGTCATGTTTCCTGAATGACCCTCATGAGGCACCTTAGATCTGCTATTTTCCTCCAGTGTGCTCTTCTAACATCAGTAAGCTCAGACATGTTTCATATTTAGTATGAAAGCCTATTAACTCTAATAAGCCTGATATATGAAATGCTGTAGTTTATTTTCTTGAGGTCATTCTACGTGGTTAAGTTGTTACGAGGGCGAGTCGAAAATGTTGTGCTTTAGTTACATTCAGACTTTGTTGGCTGCAGTGTCTTATCAGCACTTGCTGTACTAAGTATCTGTCTCCACAGTAAGTGCTGTGCAGGTTTGAATGTGTTACGTCGGTTCATTTATGTCTGCTGTGCAACAAAAATGGCCGCCCCACTTACGATATACATGAAAGAAGAGAAACATGCAGTTCAAAAACAATCTTTTTGCTGTCTTACCTTCTCCTGTCTGTGTTCTAAAGTCAATTCTAACATTGTTTTGAATAATATATTTTTGAATATAAATGATACAACAGGCTTTTGTGTTTATGTAGTACAGTATATAGTGTGATATATATATATACAGGGGTTAGACAATGAAACTGAAACAGCTGGTTTTAGACCACAATAATTTATTAGATGGTGTTGGGCCTCCTTTTGCGGCCAATACAGCGTCAGTTCGTCTTGGGAATGACATATACAAGTCCTGCACAGTGGTCAGAGGGATTTTAAGCCATTCTTCTTGCAGGATAGTGGTCAGGTCACTACGTGATGCTGGTGGAGGAAACCGTTTCCTGACTCGCTCCTCCAAAACACCCCAAAGTGGCTCAATAATATTTAGACACAAAGACTTGCTGTCTTGGTCACAGATGCACCAGCAAGACGTGCAGCAACAATTTGTCCTCTTTTGAACTCTGGTATGTCACCATAATGTTGTGTGCATTGTAATATACTATATAACTGTGCTCTTACCTGCTAACTGAACCTTCACACTCTGCTCTTACTGGTGCAATGTGACATTAATGAAGATTGGCCACCAGACTGGTCCAATTTAGCCATGAAACCTCCCTAAAATGACATGACAGGTGTTTCAGTTTCATTGTCTAACCCCTGTGTGTGTATGTGTGTATATATATATATATATATATATATATAATAGATGTAGATTATTTTTGAGAAATGGTTACATTAGGACTCATATTTACATATTTTTCCACTTAGGTCAGATTCTTTTAATGAACCAAAACATGTTTGGAGTACAAATTCAGCCTTTTCAGGCTAATATTGCCTTCAAACACTAGAACTTAATAGTCACCTAAACAACCCAGACATATTTGTTAAAACTACATCACTGAAACTTTTCCCAACAAACTCAAACCTCATCCAGGTGGCACAGACTCCTTGCCGTTTAGGACATTATGTTGAACATGTTTTTGGTAGATTATAAGTAGAAATGATGAACCGTTCCTTTAACAGCCCCACTTTTGATTCTCCTGTGTTTGTAGGGCCTGATGGGGCTGATCTTCTTGTGTGTAGAAGACGTGTTCCAGCTCATCAATTATTTCAGCTTCAGCTATTGGCTGTATGTGGGTCTCTCTGTGGCTGGTCTCATCTACCTCCGCTACACACAGCCGGACAGACACCGGCCTGTGAAGGTGCTTAAATGAGTTTTAACTGTGAAAAGGAATTGATTAAAAGTTTTTCTTCACTTAGTTTATCCTGGTCTTCTCTTCTACAGCTGACTCTGGTCTTTCCGTTCATCTACTGCATCTGCAGCCTGTTCTTGGTCATCGTGCCCCTGTACAGTGACACAGTCAATTCCCTCATAGGGATAGGCATCGCCCTGTCTGGTGTGCCGGTGTACTATTTGTGTATTTACCTACCAGAGGAAAGGAGGCCTAAATGGGTTGGTCGACTGAACGGTAAGAGTTTTGATCATTGTTCATTGTAGTTACATAAACACTTTTAGAGCATCATAGTGGCCTCACCAGCACTCGGTGCTGGCACAACCATAACATTTTAACCAACACTGCCATGTCAAATTAACTGATCAGCTGTTTTGCTTCCATACTCAGCAGCTCGGGCTTAAACACCATTACTCACCGCTGCCCTCTAAATAATTAGAATATCTGTTACTCTGATTAGGTCCAATACATTCATTTTTTTCTCTAATTCTATCCTCTTTCCATTGTAGTAGTTGCCAATTAGCCCATCCCCCTCCGTTAGGACTCTCCCCATCACTTTGCACTGTCCCTGACTCTAGGAGGGTGAAGACGAGCACACACCTCCTCCATTGCGTGTGATGCAGCCACCACCTCTTTTCAAACTTCTGCTGATACACCGTCACTGGGGAGCCAACGCGCTCAGAGGAAAGCGCAGGATTCCCAGCTCTGAATGGACCAATCAGAGCCAGCAGACATTGCAATGTGTGAGTGATGGGGAGAGTGAGAGCACCATCTACCTGCCCAGAGAGAGCACTGCCAATTTTTGCTCTCTTGGGCCCCGGCTGTTGATGGCAAACAGCATGACCGGGATTCAAACTCGCGATCCTCTGGTCATAGTGTTGGTGTCTTAACCTGCTGAGCCACTCGGGGCCCTAAACACATTTTTTATTGGCATTTATTTACTTCAACATAACTCCTGACAGCCAATTAATTCACTATATACTATATTATACATTACCAAATAAATATGACAAAGGTAATAACTGGAAAATAAGTGTAGTCAGATTAAATAACTGGAACTGTCACAGCTCTAATAGTAAGATACCTTTAGCAGTCATACTCGTCCGTTTTGTAAACATACCCTGATTTGGGATCAAATCTATAGAGTTTGTAAACAAAGATTTGATGCCTTAGTGCTTTAGTAACCTGAATAAAAGTGCTGCAAGATGTGATCTGAGGACAGAGGCCAGTTGTAGCCTTTCAAATGATAGACAAACAGTACATTATCTCATTGTGCCTCTTATCACAAGTCTTCAAGCATAACAAGGCAGTAGTACTGCACATCCTGGTAACCCTGCTGCCTGAAAATGGATTTGGTTGGGTTGCGTTTAGAGCTGTGTGCTTGGTGTAAAACTGGATTTAGGGGGCAATTAAAAAGCTGCTTCCCTCCTGTTTACTTCTACAAACGTGTTCCTGCATGCCGAACTCAGTGTGATCAGTTTCTCAGCGTGGAGTTCTGAGTAGTACTCACATGACTTCATATCTGTTTCTCTCTCTCTAGCTGCCTTCACCAAGTACACTCAGATCATGTGCTGCTGCTGCCTAACAGACTTGGATGTGCAGCCAGAGAATCTGGCAGAGAGCAAGACCCAGTGATCTCAACACCGAGCTGTGATACTTCTGCGCTTGACCACTGGCACTGTGATGCTGTGCCACGGTCTAGCTTGTTCTTATCCAGTGAGACTCTTATTTTGTGTATGGATCCCTTGTTCTCCGGTTTCTCATTTGCACAATATCTGGAATGTTAGAACTGAGTCGTATAAAATATGACTCAAAGTGTGCACAGAGAGTATCACATGTCCTTTGTTTCGGGGCCTGAGTGCAGCCTTTGGTGTGACTTGACAAGACCAAAGAGGACTGGAGCTGAAGACGTGTTCTGAGTCACTTTAACCCGTTTTTGTTCATCGTGTCTGCGAGAAGAGAAACGTGTGTATTTCAACAAGAACCCGCTGGACACACACTCACCGTTCTCGCGTTTTGTACATGCTGTACTGTGATTTTTGAAGCACTGTACAGAAGAGGGACTTTTTTTTTGTAACACGTGTTTATGCACAGTTTTGTACTTTGACTGCAGCACTTTTGATAAATTTCTCCAAGTCTGTGTTTGATGTCTTTCATTAGTTGCAACACCAAGAATGGAGCAGAGGATCTTACATTAACATGGTTAAGTGACTTCAGAAGTGTCGGCGTTTTTGTTTGGTGATTGGATTTGCGGTCTTGGTGATGTATGTCTTTGTATCTGGACAGTACAGAACTGCAGGTCTTTTTTTTCTCTGAAGAAGAGGAAGAAAAGCATTGACGTGGCTGATCCAGACAAGAAAGAAAACAAGAGCTTCTGTAGAAGTGACCCCAGAACCACCACAATCTGTGATACCAGTCTTTCCCTTAAACCATAACGCCTACTGCTGGGCTTCTGCCAGCCTTTCACCCTCTCCTGCTCTTCCAAAGGCCACTAATGTCTGCCCACTTCTGCCCTTAGGTTTTTTAAAGGCTAGTGATGAAGATATCCTTTACTTTTCCAGATGCGTACTTGCTTAAAATAGATGGGCCTTCCATGTGTTCCTGGCTGACATCTAATATATTGTCTGGCTCATGGCTTTCAAAACTTTTCTTTCTAGTTAATTTAATCAATTTTTTTGTTTGTTTGTGTTGTTTTTTTTTCACATTATCCACTCAAAGACGATCCAAAATTGTTCCAACTGCAACAGTCACATGTTCTACTTGGGTGCAATAAACTTCCACAAACTTGTTCAGCTTCCTCTGATTTGAAACGTTTATTTTTGACGTCTTTTCTTTGACTCATCCCTTGTGTAAGCCAGAGGAAGGTCAGCAGTTTAAAGGGAGGAACTAGCTGACTTGTAATGTTCCAAAGGGTGGAGGAACTTTAAACCTTCGTTTATGGCACCTCGGAGCAATCTGGGTCACGGTGGCCTGGAGAGATCACTGGTGCTCAGTGACTCAGCACAAAGTAAAGCGTTTTTTTTTAAGTGATGCACATTAGACAGAAATCTGACCTTCTGACCTCTTACAGCATTAACATGTGCAGAGCAGTGGTAACTCAACCAGAATCTGTAAAGACTGACCTGTACCAGTTCCATCAAACTAGCAACATCGTGATCGTCACATGACCACTTATAACAAATATAAGGTTTCAGTTCCTCGTAGCTGGACTTAGCTGAGCGTAAAGCCAAATGAATACAACACCTCACCCATCTAACAGGACGGGTAGAAGACCGATTCACTTGTATTTACTGAACACGTAAACTGAGTCGGTTGTATAAGATGTCTACAAAAGAGGACACACAGGATGACAGACTGATGACTACAGTAAATAGATGTGGCAGGTATGTAGGCAGAACAATGAACAGTACTGTAGATGTAACATAACTGCTTGAAGTTTAAATGTATTTTCTAGAATCTCGTATTTCATTCACACCCAGTTCAACAGATGTTCCTCTTAAGTACATCATTACCGTCTTATTTCTGCTTCTTGTTGTCAATGTTAAAACAAAGCGATTCAACACCACATCTCTACGTACTAACTTTATTAAACTTCTTATCAACTAATAAATGAAGACTTTATTTCACATCAGTGCG
>BRDA01077157.1:0-12766 GCA_036984385.1 Crenuchus spilurus | reverse complement strand
CTTCCCCTGAAAGTAGCTGTAGTTCACTAGTACAGTTTAAAAATCTGATTTAGGGAAATACAAATGCTTTGTGTTGTTACCAAGCTTTCCCAAATTTATTCCAGTCACCCACATGGCCTGTCAGAAGGCTATTCATCTTTGAAGATCATAAAAACCACAGACTGAGGAGCAGCGATACTCTCATAGAGGCCTTCACAGGCCTTTATGTTAATAATAAGCAAAAAGGACATCCTCTCACAGCTTAAAGGTAAAACTGATTTGCTTTGGCCACGCCTGCCAACACAGTCATTGTTTGTGGATCTTCCCACCTACTACTGCAGATTTACGGAGGTTTAGCTTTGCATTCGAGCGTCATTCCCGCTGTGGAAGCGGTTAGATGCGGCATTACGGATTCACAGTCATATTTTGTGTGATTATACACACTGTGGAAGCTGTTTACTAGGATGTAAAGTTGCCTAGTGCCACAGCTGCAGTTCTGTTTGCTTTTATGTCTGATATGTTGGGTGCTAATGCTCATGTGAATCCAGAAATTACATTGTGAGCTCTTAGGCTGTGTTCAGACTGCAGGTAAACTGGATTTATCAAATCAGATCTGTTGAGACTGTCCACAGTTATTTGTAAGTGATCAGATTGGATTTGCGTGTCCGGACATCACAAACATATTTGCTTGGGTTGTTGTGGTAATGACATAGACATCAGTAACTACATCCATGCTGGTGATGTGGCTTCAGGGTTGCCAAGTTTGTGGTTTTCCTACTATTTATTTTAATGCAGTAGCGGGTAAAATTTCAGAAGTGGTGGGGTGTTGGTTTTTGGTCTACTTTAAAAATGTACCATGACCAACAAAAATAATGATATTTAATAACAATAATAATAATAATAATAATAATAATAATAATAAGACATACACACATACATATGAAATGCTTCAAAATTATAAAATATAAAATTAATTAAATGAATGAGAACGTAATATTAAAATAAAATGTAAGTGTAGCAAAATGAGTGTGTGTGTGTATATATATATATATATATATATATATACACTCTCAAGAAAAACATTTGTCTCCTTGTGTGTTTAAGGTGGTGTTAAGGTGGTAGTAACTTCAGGCTTCAGGGATTGTTACTACAGCTGGTAGACCTGTATGACTGTACGCTTCCATACACCTGCAAATTCAGCTACTTCCCTCACACTCTGACGTTTAATACAATACAATCACTCCTTTAACATCTGCTTTGTGACATCATTAACATCTGCATTTTACACATTGAACAAGACATTCACTGCATTGTACCACCTCTTCTCAATCTTATTTACAGCCTGATCATCCTCGTTCAGCACCATCTGCAGAAGCCTGAAGTTACTACCACCTTAAACACACATTTTTTGGACTTGGGAGATTATAATTTATTGTGCCAGTTTTCTGTATTTAAAATAAACATTAATATTGTAAATGTATGTTTCCATATAACTCTCTTCACAAATCCAGCCTGGATGGAAACTAGCTGTGAATAACTCCAACACTACGGCCAGTCACACAGAGAAAGTAATCGTTTTTCCTTCAGTAAGGTGGTAAATACTGTCACCATCCATTCAGCAAACCATCTTATTCCATGCAAAGCAGACTTTAATGCATTACTTCAAGCTGTTTATGATGATATGGTGCTTCTGTACATATTTGAGTCAATGCAGTACATCTATTTTGAATAAATATGTTGTTTAAAGTAGTAGAAGCATTCAATCTTCAAAATAAAAGGCTGTTTTTGGAGGAACACTGGTTCCTAAATGCATTCAAAGGACAGGTCTCTCAAGAACAATTACTGTGGATCTATATATAGAAACTTTTTAAAGTGCCCATACCAGTTTATATATGGAAAATAGTGACTGTGATGTCACAAAAATAAAATAATTTATATTTACACTATAACTGAAGTACACTTTGGGGTTCTTCGGCTTGCTACATTGGTGGACCCCTTTAGGAAGCCTCCAGGAACTCTTTGGCAAAGGATTGTTCTTTGGAGATATTTCCTTGAGGAACTCAAACAGTGATGTACACTTTTCAAAAAGATGGTTCTTCAAGGGTTCTTTAATAAAGAAAATGGTTCGATATAGAACCATGAACACTCAGTTCTTTAAATGATGAAAGTGTGCTTCAGATTGATGAGGATTGTGCTGTAGATGGTTCTATTCATCTTCATAAATTAGCAGAACCCTTTTGGAGGCTATATAGAACCATTTTCAAGAAGGTTCTGTATAGAACCATCTACAACACTTTCCTCATCAATCTGAAAAACCCTTTCACCATTTAAAGAACCATTTATCCACACAAGTGTTCATGGTTCTCTATAGAATAATTTTTTTTATAAAGAACCATCTTTTTAAGAGTGCAGCAGAGCCATTTTTGGTGCTCTATAGAACCATTTCATCTGTGTGAAGAACTGTTTGCAAAAAACTCTAATCATGCAAAGGGCTCTTTGAATATAGAAACTATATAAATATATATAGAATATATATAACCATTTTCTTTATTAAAGAACCCTTTAAGAACCATTTTTTAAGAGTATACTTTTATTTCTGTGCATGTTCAGACAACATGTAAACAAAAAGAAGTTAAATATTACACTTAGAGATTATAACAGCTTTATCGTAAGATCAGTCATTTTTTATTCACGTTTTCTCATTTTTTCAAAGTCCACTAAGTAGCAACATGCTGTCCTGTGCATTATGTAAATTTGCTGGCGCTCCCCCCTTCCCCGAATGACAAGCCTGGTAGGATGTGATGGTGTATGCAGCCTCACTGTTCAGATTAATCACAACACTGAGAGGCCAGTCACAGCCATGCTTACTGTGTAATATCCAGGCCTGGACCGGGTCTGGAGGTTAAATACTCATTTAGACATGCATGATACAAGGATGGGGGGTGATGGGGGAGGTGGGAGCAGAGAAGTGCAGACGAAGTGACAGGTGGAAATGTTTCAGGTTAAAGACAAGGGAGCCCTGAGAGGAATTTAATAGCGGTTTGAAAACGAAGAGTAATTACCAGCATCATAAATATATATATTTACCAAACCATTTACACTAATGTACCCACACATCATCATGGATGCTGAACAAGTCAAATGGTGCCTCTCCTCTTTAATCTTAGATGTGGCCTCCTTTGATGATATTTTGAAGATTTCTAGTCACCACTAGTGGTTTTTAGCCTAAAATACCTCTACCGATTGGTAGAGATGGCACAATCACATCTTGTGAACATCTTGTTCAATAACATATATTTGGACTCCAACAGGCTCTACCAAATGGTTGAGTAGAATATTAAAGAGTTAAGTGAAACACTGCTTAAAAATGTGGATGTTTTAGCTTTTCTTTGTCATTAACTGACAATGAAGACGGAAAATGTTTACATATAAAATCCCGAGCATAAGAGTTACCTTAATCCTACTACAGCAGGTTGTTTTAAAAGAGAATGGGAATTAAGCTTGTCCTTACTTTAGGTTTGTAAATATCTTTTTACATTTTACTTATTTTATTTCAATTAGTTTTGGATTTTGTTGTTTGTATGTAATACATAAATAAGCCTGTAAGTTTGAAGGTTTTTTTAATCATTATTAATAAATGAGATTAAGAAGTAACTCACTACTTGAATAGTGTTTTACTAGATAATTTCTTAATTTACTTAATTTAAATGACTATTTTTACTTTTACTTGAGTAATTATTAAAGTAACAATACTTTTACTTTTACTGGAGTAATTATTATTTAAAAGTAACAATTTTTTGGTTTTATTTGAGTAATTATTATTTAAAAGTAACTATTTTTTTATTTGAGTAATTATTATGTTTAAGTAACAATGCTTTTACATTTACTTGAGTAGTTATTACTTAAAAGTAACAATATTTTTTGTTTTTTCTGAGTAATTATTATTTAAATATTACAATATTCATTCATTATCACACCCGCTTAATCCTTATTAGGGTCGCGGTTAGTCCCCCACCCCCTCACTGGGCGCAGGGCACGGCATTACACTATTCAACTAAGCCCAGGACAGGGCGCCAGTCCATCGCTGGGTGACACACACAGACACAGACCTACGGACAATTTTTAGAGTACCCAATTCACCTGACCTCCATGTTTTTGGACTGTGGGAGGAAACCGGAGACCCCGGAGGAAACCCACGCAGACACGGGGAGAACATGGAAACTCCGCTCAGATGGGGAATCGAACCCAAGACCCCAGCGCTGAGAGGCGAACGTGCTAACCACTAAGCCACCGTGCCCCCCATATTACAATATTTGTACTTTTATTTGAGTACAGTTTTTGACTACTCTACCCACCTCTGTGCACTAGTATACCAGTTATAAAGTCAAAGTAATAAAACAGCTTATTTTAAAAATTGTAACCACACAAACATAGAACATAGGCTCCAAAAATATTCATATTTTGACACTGAATTGTGTGTACAGGTACTGTGACAGTGTTTTTTTCTTCACAAGCCCATTTTACCTGACTTCACCTTAAAGGTGCACAAAGAAGACAAAGAAGCAACATTCTCACAAGTGAAAGTGAGAAGCCCCAGAAAAAAAAAAAACCATGACTTCACACAAAGGAGAAGAACATCCCCAACAGTCAAGTTTCAAAAAAGTTTTTGTTTTCTTGGAAAGCTATCAATTTGCCGCTTCTCCGCAGACACCATTAGTGCGTCTGGGTGAAATGACAGAATCTGAGGAAATTGATCTGACGGGTCTTGTTAGTGGAAGCCCCTGAAGTTGGTAAAGACATTTCCAAGAAAAGCTTACATCAGACATCCTAAAACAAAAAAAGTTGTCATTTTCCAGATGACTGCTTCCATTTGTCAGCGTGTATGTTTTTATTCTCTTGGTTAATGGGAACCTCTGCTGAATTTTGCTTTGCAGAAGGTCGTCAGAGCTTCTTAGTTCTTGCTCAGTGTTAGAGGAACACTCATTTTTTAAAACAACACCCTATCTGACCTTTTACACCATCAACTCACATATACAATAATTCCCCTGTATTTTATACAGATTCTGAAAAACTGTTGACTTAAAAATGTAAAGACTAGATATTAAATATAATTTACAATGTTAACATTTTAAAATAATGTCAAAATGTTATACTAATTATAATTATAATATACAATATAATATATATAAATATAATATACTATACTAATTGCACATTTCAAGCCTCTTTTTTGTTTTAATGTTGATCAGTTTGGTTTATAGTTTATGAAAATCACAAATCAAGAATCTCAGATGATTTTGATTTTGAGTAAATTACTATTAAAAACCGTATGAACATTAAACCAAAAAATGTTTGAAACATGTCACTTTACATGTAATGAATATAAAATATGACAGATGACCTTTTTGAACTAAATTATGAACACAAATGACCTTTATCATTATATTTGCAAACCAATGGGTAGATTTTGAAAATGAAAGTACCTGTCACACCCCCCAACGCCACCGTCCTCGCCCTTATGCATTTGTTTTCAATGCCCATGTGTGTTTTGGTTCCATCCTACGTCAAGTCTCATGTCCCTGCCCCATCACATCTCCCTGTTAAGTTAATGTCTTGCACCTGTCTCGTGTGATCCCTCAGCCTTACGTGTACATTCCCCCCTGTGATTAAGAGTGTTATTTAAGCTCCCTTATGTCTCTAGTCCTTTGTCAGTCACTGATTGTTCTTGTGTGGTCATACAGGATGTACCTCTTTTTAATTTTTTTTTTTTATTTTACCCCTGATTTTCTCACCAGTGTATTTTAGTGGCCAGTTAACCCACCCCTTTTATCAGCTGTCCATATTACTATCACTTGCAATGTCCCTGACTCTCTTGGAAGGGGGCAGACGAGCACAGACCTCCTCTGATACCAGTGATGTCAAGCCCTTTTTTCCCCAAACAGCTGGTGATACATTGCCACTGAACTGCTTAGCATGCTTGGAGGAAAGCACAGATCCACAGTTCTGATTGATTGCCTGACAGACGCCTGAGTCAGCGAACATTGTTTTATAGTGCTAGGAAGAGTGAACTCTTTCCTACCCGAAGAGAGCGCTTCTCTACGTGTCTGTCATGTCTCCACCCACTAGTCATGTCTTATCATTTTCACCTGTGTCTTGTTCACTTTCAATACTGCTGTGTCAGTCCCTACACTAATTACATGTGCTACATAGCTCCCTAGTGTTAGTTTGTTGGTCAATATGATGGAGCAGTTCACATTGAGTAGAATATAACTAAAGGTAGCAGCAGTATTAGCATAGTTCATTGTGAAAAGAGTCATAAACGGAGCTACACAATCATGTCAGAATATTAGGACCATCTTAACCATGTCACGTGGCATCTGTGAGATTCTGGTCCAAGTTCATTCTATGCCAGAGGTGGTTAAAATATTCTGATATGACTGTAGCATATTGTATAGATCAGACAGCAGGAGATGAGTACTGTCTCTAAAGTAAGGAGACTTGTAGAGCCTTTTTGCAGTAGACAAGAGAGATCTGTCTTTAAGGAAACTCTGCAGCTAAACTGTCGGGATATGGAGCAAAACTATAATTTCCTTGGCTGACAACCTCACCACTGCATTCTCTGAAATAGCTTGTTTATTGATGAGGGTGATTAGTATGTTTCTTTTGTTACTGCATGTTCCTGTGTGTGTAGTGCAGCTGCTGTTGTGTATGGTTACTTTTCATATTGGCAAGAGTCCACCCATACAGATCCTACTTCAATCTGGTCCCAGCAACAGGTCTGCTTTAAATAATTACTGAATACATGAATATACAAACACAGTCACAAATTGTAGCATCTCCATCCCTGGGGCGCTTTTAAAGGAGGGGCATTGTGGGACAGGAGTAGGAAAAAGACCCCACAAGACATGAATCTGATTTTTTGGTGCACCTAAGTAACTCCTCCGGCTCCCCGCAGAGCCGCAGAAGTGTTTGTGAGCAAACTGATAAACGCCTATCAAGAAAAGTGGAGGAGCCCCCATCACATGGTGCTGAATTATGAATGACTTTGCATTGCCTCCATCCGTATTGTGTTTTTTTATGTGAAATCTGATTTAGTCGTGGATAAAATTCAAACTTCTGCCCACTCTGCAAGCAGGGGAATGATATTCATTGCATTTGGCACTGGTACCCTCTTTCTACAAAAGCAAATGGGTGGGGGGGGATGGTGGGAGGAAAAATGAGATCGCTCCACAAGCGCAGAATCATACGCGGTTGTGTAACAGCGAGTAATGTGGGCTTTAAAATCTCTAATTATATCTGGTTTGCATTGCACTTCGCCACAGGAGATGCTGAGGCATCAATCAAGGATTTTGTTGTTGTTGTTGTTGTTGTTGTTGTTGTTGTTGTTGTTTAGGACTATAGAAAATATCTTGCATTCCTTCCAGCTGTAATTTAAACTTCATTCTTAATCATTATTCTTAATCATTAGTCTTTCTAAGCTAGTTATTCTGGCCTGCATTAAAAAGACACCACAGCTGGAGATGCTAAATTCTAATCAGGTTCTGAATCACTTTGTTACACATACAAACCCATTAACAGAAAAGTTTGGTGAGGTGAGGTACTAGGCCTGGGTTACACGGCTATAGTCGCAGGATTTTTATTCCATTAGCTTCAGTATTAAATTTTTTACATAAGCTACATTTTTGCATTTCCCTCATGCTGTGTTGAATAATATATGACCATTTTTAATTTAACGGCAGCAAAAAGTTGGGACTTGTTTACTACTGTGTTGCATCACCTGTACTATTAACAATACCTGAATGCTCAGGAGACCAGTTGTTGCAGTTTTGAAAGAGAAGTATTTGTTTTTGTATGTGGTTATATGCAGTTTCTTCTTTGCATGGTAGAGTTTTAATTTGCATTTGTGGATCCATTATATTTGTCGATGCATTGATAACTACTCAGATAATGGTTCTGAGATGTGCTCCTGAGCCCATGCAGTGATTTCCACTACAGAAGTGGAAAGTTTTAAATGCAGTGCCACCTGAGAGCACCAAGATGCTATCTGTCACACCTCAAACCAAACCGGACCAAATATATACAAAGTAACAAACACCCTTAGAGTGCTTTCACACTTGAAAATCCAGACCATGATTCGAACCAAGATTTGTGTCTGGTTAGGTTTGTTTTCACACTGCATTTTTGTGAGCGCACCAAGGACTTTTACTATGACACACCCACATGCTGTCGTCATCACTTACGTGTCTTCCTACACTTGACACTGATTGGTTTGTAGAAGGACGTGCATCTGATGTGTTTAAATACTTTTATATTCTGCTGCCGCAGTTTCTTTAGTTTAGGCTCTGTCATCTCCTTTCTCTCTCATCCTCTCAGAAAATAAGTTGCACATTTCAGTATTTTTGTGCATTTTTCAAGCTGACTTCACACGTCCATCAGACCAAAATTATATTAAACATGTCGTTCTCGCTCCATGTGCTACCACGGCTCATTTTCGCTGCTGTTCCAGTTATTTTACTTATGTTATTGTTGTTGAATGTTGAACGTCTGCATCAACTTCCTGTATTTGGTCCAAAAGTCTGAACATTCTAGAAAAGTGTTTTCACACTGCACACGAACCGGACCATGGCTCAGTAGATCCGGACCGAGACCACCTCTTTTGGTTGGACCAAATTTTGCTCCTTTGGTCCAGACCGTGGTGTGTGGCTGCTTTCACACCTGCTATTTTGGTTCAGACCAAACTCAAAAGTCAGAAAGTCCAGACCAAGCAATGTAGGTGTGTATTATTTATACAGTATTATACAACTGAGAGGTTCTGTTCTGTGTTTGTCCCTTTGCTTCATAAAATCAAAATGACTGTGGGTGGAGTTACTCAGCTGCTTGGTTTGCTTTATTTCACAGTTCATGTGTTGCAGACACTCGACATATCCAGTTTTTTCTCTCTAATAATGTAAGTTATATGTCCAAATATGCAAAGATGCATTGTGGTGTTTACAGAAGTCTACTGTGGTTAATCAAGGCTGGTTTTATATTCACTTTGACTAGACTGGCCGATCTATTTAAATGCTTGATTAAAACAGCAACAAAAATATTGCACAGTGACATCAGTAGGTTTTCTGTGAGAACTTTTGCGGGATCCTCTCTCATGGGCTCATCAGCAGTGTTGAAAATGATGCAACAGGGAGAAAGCTTCATAGCCTTAGTGTCGGACACACTGGCTTGCAAAACAACGCACTGGGACCTGGCACATAAACCCAAGCAGGTAAATAACAGTCATAATACAGCAATCAAATGCGTACAGCAAGGTCCCCAGGGCTGAATTAGTACTTACAGTCCATCTGAATTAGCACAAACACTGCATCTAAATGCTAATTGAATGTAGTTGTAGGTGCTAATCCGACACTTGTAGGCGTTAATTTAATACTGTAGGCATTCATTCAACATTTTGTTTTGCACTTGGCTGCAATGCAACCTTATCCTAAATGCATTCAGACAGCTCTAAGCAAGAACAGAAGTTTTATAATGGTGTAATTGGGAAATAAATAGTTGAACTCTGCTACATTCATTGATTAAACTCACTTAAATGACAATTAATTTGCACGTTCCAGGCTCTGGGGAAGCATATGTTAGGCCTTGAGTGCTCACAGAAAACGACGCCAGCCTAAAATATGATGGCCGGGATGATATTTTCAAAGGTTACGAAGCATTTTGTTCAGCAATTGTTTTCATGGGTTTATCGATAAAAAGGTTGCGCTTGTCAGCGATAACAAATCTGCGGACAGATCACCCGGCAACGTGCCATTTGGCTTTCACTCCATCAGCAGACTCGAGATAAAGTTCTGGCCAAGCTACTGTCCAATCCATGCGGCAAATTAGCCCCGCAGAAATGTCCACTGAAGACCAAACAAAGCCCAGCCGTCAATCAGAAGCTGACCTACTCCAGGAGAGCGGACGGAGAATGTTTCAGTAATGGGGTGCAATAGATGTCACGATCAATAGTCTGAACAGGTTATGAGTTAATTGGTGATTAGAAAGAAAACTGAAATACAAAATTGGAAATCGCTGTCATTTCCAAAAGAGATGAATGGAGAATAATGTAACACGAGAGCTAAATCACTGCAGTCCATTCCCATGAATGTGTTCAAACCTGTTTTTGTTCTCTTGTAATAGGCAGGGCTGGTTTTAGCACTAGACAAAGGCCTCCATTATCCACAGGCCCTGATTAGCCAGGGGCCACCATTAGCAGTGAACCCTATAACAAGGAAATTAGATATGCTGCATATGTTGATATTAAATAATCCATTTCAAAATGCATAGGCATTTTTAATATGATGCCACATTAAAGCTGTAAAAATAGAACAAATACAATTTGTTCAGCCTTTCCTCCAAAGTCCCTGGAGAAGCCAGCCAATATGTACACTAGACACACCGTCAGACACTCCTCCTGGCTCTGATTGGCCATCTTCATTTGGTCATGTTGGATTCCTGCAAAAACAGTTGAAGCCTGAAGAGCTTCAGCTACTACTGTCAGTGACAGTTCTTTCAATATAATAATGTTATTTTCAAGGTACCTACTTTTAAATTAACCCTCTGCAGTCTGAAGGGTTTTCAGGCACTCTGATGTAGTCTGACATGCCCTGACTTTTTACAAATTACACATTTTTTTTCCCCAAAATGTTAAACAGGCTTTGTTCAGCACATATTCAGCAACAACAGTGTCAAAATAGTAAGAGTGTCATAAATCTATATTTTGATTACATCTGCTCTAAACATAGACTTTCCAAAAACCTGTTTTCAGATGTGCTGATACAGTGAAACACTCTCTAAACATTTCTAGCCAAGGCTTTTGAGCTCAGAACTTTGTAAACAGAAGTGTTGGCTACACACTGGTCCTTACAGTTTTTAGAAATTGTTTGTGGTTTTATTTCAAAAGTTTAACAAATGTGAGTTGACACTCTGTTTTATTGAGTCACTCATTCCTACATTGGATATTCATGAGATAGGTGAGAACTGAGAGGTCTTTGATCATGTGAGCGCTCTTTGTTTATAGAGACCAAATGGGCATTTTCAGACATTCCTGGGCCACTAATCCTACACTGGCATGTTCCGAATTACCATGTTGTTATCATATGAAAGGCAGGTCGCATGAATGGGCGAAAGAAAAAGCAGTGCACTCTGACTCGCAGTGAAGTCCTCTCACAAATATCTAAAAAAATATTTTGATTCAAGTTATATATTTGAAAATAGACCCTGAAAAAGTGTCCATGGTATGTTTAGTTTTGTTTCTCTCACAATTGTTTTTGCATAATTTCAGTTTTGTCCAGCCTACAGGAGCTTCAACACAGAGAGTTAATAATCCTTAAAAACTACTGAAACAAAAGAAAGTAAAATAAAAATTCAAATCTATAATAAAACATATCCAGGGATCCCATTCCTTTCTTTTGTAAAGGCAGCATAATCACTAAATACAGTACGGTTATTAGCTCATGTTCAACTAAACTGCATGTTCACTCATTACAATAAGATTCATAAATGACTGTAGGTTTGAATTAGCAGTTCTAAACAATATGAAATCTTTATAAAGGGCATAGGCCTGGATCATTTTGTAGCACCTTGGCTCTATCATTGCATCTCAGTAAATTTTTCCTAGTCTACAATGAGATCAGATGGAAACATAAATGAGACTTTAGTTTAAGTCTCATATCTCCTCAGTAATCTCACCTCTCTTCTTGAGTTTGTACAGATCTCATTAAAGTCTCAGAATATAGTCAGATTTAACAAGACAATAACATTTACTGAAGAATCTCATGAACTCATAAACTCAGTAAAAAGTCAGTATGAAGAGTCTTCTCAGTTTTGAAGTCATGAATGACTTCTACCATGTTTACCATGTTTATCTGGGCCAGAAGTGCTTCATGTCTCCTTGTTGTCTCATGCTATTTCTTTGAAAGGATTTTAATCATTCAGGACTCAATCATTACATCTCCTGAAAGTCTCAAAGAGCAACATTTGAGCGATAACATTACCAAATTTGTTAAAGCTTGCTGTTTTGTGTGAATTTTTTTCATGCGGTCTTATAATGTCAATTAAATGCACAGGAGCAGTAATTGCTATGCTAGCAGTGTTTGTATTTCCTTGTAATTCAGAATTCACAATCAGGATAAAGATGTTACAGAGTGCAAAATTCTAAAACACCATTCTTTTCTGCCACTGAGAAAAAAGGCTTAGAGCCTCTAATCCTCAATTGCAAGATATTGCCAAATGGCAGTGTGATATGGTCACTACGGGTATATACCAATCCAGTTAGGTATATCATGTGTATGAATGTGAGACTTACCTGATGATATGATGATAACACTGTTTGGAACAAGTGTATGTGTGAGTCTGTGCTGAGGACAGATAGACAGTCAAAAGAGTTCTAAGAGTTCTAACACTTACCTTTGTGTAGATCGGCAGGATCCACAGTCCACACAGGATAGGGGGAGTCAGGGAACTGGAGAATTAAAAAGAGATAAGAACATGAGTCAACTGCAGTAATCGTAAAAAATATTCAGATTATACCGGTATAGAAATGTATTGCAATGTATTATAATATCTTTTCATTTTTGTCAGTGTTTATTTACCTTTTGTATTTTTAAATCAAACAATAAAATCATTAGAAAGAATTGGATGAATACAACCTCTTCATTCCACACCAAACTACAACCGGATTCCAAAAAAGTTGGGACACTAAACAAATTGTGAATAAAAACTGAATGCAATGATGTGGAGATGGCAAATGTCAATATTT
>BRDA01077155.1:0-20200 GCA_036984385.1 Crenuchus spilurus | reverse complement strand
CTTCACATCTTTTACACAGTCCTCCATTTTCTTTAGTTTTGATTTATCATTTGGTTTAGCTGATATGTATAGCTGTGTGTCATCAGCGTAACTATACACTGACTTTTCTTTTTTAGTCAAGTAATTTCAAGCTTAGAAACCTAAAGGTATCCTCTGATGCACACAGTGCACTGACAATCCACCAGGGGGCAAAGAAATGTATGTTTTTATACATCAGTTTTTTTTTTCTTAACAATGTAAGATAATGTAAGATTTAATTGTCACACTGATGATGAAAAAACTCAGGTTTGTATCAAATAAGATACACTTGGCTTTATAGGGTTTTGTTTTGTTTACCACTGATAGGCATCACCTTCACTAAACTGTATACCACTTTTAACCTAAGATAAGATTTTATTTGAAGTCATCTGATCCAATTCTACAATCTTAAAAATAAAGGGGTTATAAAGATGGTTCTTTGAAGAGATGCCATAAAAGAACCATCTCTATTTATTTTTGGTACCTTTCAGTGCATCCACTGGTATTTTACAGAACCATTTCTGGACATAAAATATGTGGACATGAATCATTTTAAAGGCTAAAATGTTCCATGTAAAGATTCTACACTGAATAAACCTTTTTTCCAAAAATCATATCCAAGCCAAGAACCTGTTTGGAACATTTTTTACCAAATGGTGTAAAAAAATAAATAAAGATGAATAAATAAAAAGGACCCCTCTACAATGACGAGCCACTTCACAGAGGAAAAGAGTGAAATTATGTGGCCTTCTGTTCTGGAAATGTTCAAACAGGAAGATAACCAGAGCTCGCTGATGGAAACCGACAAGCATTTTTGTGGAGCTATGGAACATTACAAAAACATTGGTTGGGTGATTTTGCTGCAATTTGGTGAGGAGAGATGAGAAGAGATAGCACAGCTGCTCCCAGTCTTGCTTTCAGCACCTCAGTCTGGACAAAGTGCAATTTTCACCTGAGCGGGGTATGACCCTGATGTTTTGTGGAGTTTTTTCTGCATTTGTTTGAAGAAAGCACACTGAAGAGTGCTTAAAGGTTAGCTTTCATGACATTTCTTTCTTAAATAAGTGCATCGTTTTTGTACCAATCTGACACAGCCTTGAAGAGCTAAACAATTCAGAATTGAATATTTGGGGCAAGGTACCCTACATACACAATAAGATTGTGTTTGAATCTGCTCTGGCATGAGAGATACACATGACAGAAAATTATATTTGATGCTCATCTGTCTTCACAATAGTGAGAAGTGGCTCTTTCCAACAATGTGGTTTTGACTTCAAGTGAAAGTGAATTAAAACATGTTTCATAAGCAAGAACATGACCCAATAACACTGCATCTGAGCAGTTTAGATGTAGAGATACACTGATGTAATCTTAACTCTGCAGTCTTTTGAATCTTCACAGGCATAATAATAGTGATCAAGCTTTTCCTAAACACATGGCAACCCTGCTGGATACAAAAGATCACTGAGATTTTCTACAGAATTCATTAAAATACTGTGTAGCCTATGGAAATCCATCTTCCTCTACATGACAGCAAGTGATAAATTATAATAGGTGATGGTCTTTTGTTCTCAGTAAGACATTAACTAGAATCAGAGATTTGAATGTTAGGATGTCAGTAATACAATGTCAGTTTGATCTGAGATATGGGGGCAAAAAGTGCCCTTAAAATTACAAAAGCTAAATTAATCTGACTAGCAGATACATGCATGATTTGGACTCAAATACTACAACATGTTATTAGTAAATAATACCAAAAAATGCATGAACACACAAAAAAAAAATGGAAACCTAGAAATAAACAAAAAATAATAATTTGAGAAATATAATGACAATAAAATAGAAAACAAAACCAGTATAGATTAATAAATGACATTTCGGAAACACTTTATAATAATTTTCATTAATTGCTCGTTAACTAATGATTAATAACTGTGAACAAATCATTAGTTCATGAGAATTTCATTAACAAATTTTAAAATCATAAATTTTTTCAATTTCATAAACAAATTTACTAACGATTTACTAACGATTTAGTTAACATTTACAAAAATGAATACAATCATTAGTAACTACATGAACTGTCATTTATAAACATTTGTTTATGTTCAAATTCTGATGAACTAATGATTTGTTCAGTTATTAAGTATTAGTTAATGGCTTATTAATGAAAGTTATTAAAAAGTGTTACTGACATTTCAAATGTCTGATGTCCTCTTGACCATCATTACATTGACTATAGAATATAAGTCCTTACCCTTTACATGGGTATTGGACAAAACAGCAGACAGAGCACGAGCTATGCAGGAGAGTTATGGGTGTTATTATAATGGGTACCATTTAATCAGGTGAACTGGTGGGTGAGGAGCCAGCAGAGATGTTGAACACTGAGAAACCCAGGGAGGTGTGGTCCTGGTACTCAATAAAAAAAATTTGAAGGGTATAAAGTAAATAAATAAATGTTTTACATAATTTTCTTCTGCAATGAGGAACTTACGTGGCTTTCTGGAAATGTTCTAACAACAACAGTTGAATCCATTTATTTTTCTACTGCTATGGAACATCACAAAGTTAATCTAATATTAATGATAATTAATCATTCATAATAAAGTTATATCACCTTGTGCACACTGATTTGCATAATAAAAAATACTAGACTAACTACAAAAACTGTGTATAGTAGTAATATCACAACTTTGCAGGAACACAGTGGCTGTGTCCAAATCGTATACTTAGACTGTACATATTACATTTGAACCTGTACACACTGCTCAGCCAGTCAAGCAGTAGCTCTTTCAGAACACAAGTGTGTAACATCCGAGCAACCTTGAACGCACTGCGTCTGCTATCTTACCACCATCCTTTGACGTATGATGTTACACCATCACTATAAACATTAATTCTCCCAAAGCCTCTTTCATACACAGTATGTCCAAAAAAGGTTACTTACTTGTGTAAACAGGCTCTCTGCTTCCTGCCATTTTCCCCTCAACTCCACAGCTTCTGTTGAATCATGGAATAGCACAGGGTGCTGCTGATTAGTACTTCAAAATGTCTCCCGATTTGGTGTGTTATACTGGTAGTTTTTGTGTACTGCTTGATGGATACTGCATATGCTGACTCAAAACTCATTCTCATCCACTATGTAGTAGGGAAGTTGGTGATTTTGGATAATTAGATAATGGCATAGAAAATAAATGCCAGGTGAATCCTGAAAATGAACCTGACAGTGTCTTTTTTTTTTGTAAAAGGGAATTATTCTCCTTCTCTTGATCAGCCAATCCATCAAAAAGAAAGTTTTCTCCCTAATTTGACTAATGTAGTTACATAACTGATTGGAATATTAATGATATGGCGTAGGGGTGCGATTAGTGCTGCTGCAGAATCAATCACCAGAAGCTTTAAACTTTAAACTCTTTTCACTCTTTATGTCTCCACTTTAATTAAAATACTATGAAAAAATCATCTCTTCATCAGAGGAGGGGTTGGCTAGAGATGGAGCCTGAGAATGACTTTGTGTTTCTTTTTTTATTGTTCAGACAACCATCACAGCAGTTGCCAGTTGAAGGTAAATGATTTTTTTTCCTCTTCTTTTTGTTCAAAGGTCTGCAAATGCCTGTTTGTGTGAGATAGTAGAGAGGAGGCAGAAACCCATCTTCGTGCTATCTCTGCTTGAGACATATGTGCTGAAAAGGCCTGTGTGTATAATAGGCCGGTATTTACATGAGGAAGTCTGCCTGACTCGAATATACACAGAGGTGGAGGGAAGACTCGCTGGAATAAAAGCACGAGGGGGCAGGGGCAAGTAGAAAAGGAGAAAATGGAAAGAAGCAAGGAAATGGTGGGAAGGAGGTATGTGTGTGATGTGTGATAAGACAGGCTAAAAGCTTTGAGCTGCCCTGTGCTCTGGTTTGTGTGTGTGTGTTTGTGTGTGTGTGATTGGCCAGGAGAGTGAATTTTTTTTCAGAGGTAAATATTTTACACTCAAGAAAAGTTCTCTTACAGACGGATATGGAAGGTGGAAAAACTCCACAAAATGTTTCCAACAGAGAATGTTAGAGAACGCTTCATTTTTCATTCCCATGTTCTGCATCCAGAAGTGATTCTGGCCTTGATCAGGAGATGAGAACATTATTATTAGCACAATCTGATATACAGTTGTGCATCAAAAGGTTTTGTCCATAATTTAATTTAAAAAATAAAGTGTCATAGTTTATATTAAATACACAAACGGACATCTGGGAAATCCTGGCCAATGTCTTTTTTTCAAATATGAGTTATATGCATATTTTGAAAGAATGCTTTTAAAGAAATCCTCACACAAAATTTCAGCTAATTATCTCTTATACTGTCCCAGATATAGCATTCAGAGACATAGCATACTGACAATCAACTCAGTTTATTTGTGTCATATTAATACATTAGAGATAATTAACAGTTAATACAGACAAATCCAAATCTTCCAGAAATTAATACTGAAAGATGAGCTCGACTACAGTCACACTGTTTACATCAGCTGAAGACATCTGACCTGTTTACGTTTGGTGGATGGATACATGAGCTCAAACACCGAGAAGTAGTTCAGGAGCCGAATGACACCCAACAAGCTTGTGTATCTCTGACATAGAAATGGTTTTACTTCAGGATTCAAAGGGTCACAGAAACCCATTGTTTGGGTAAAATTGTGACTTGCTGCACAATTTTTTTTTTGGCGAGTTCAAATATGTTTTATAACATACTATGGTATGAAGTAAAGATTATATTTAAAAAGCTTAGACCTGAAATAATTAAACTTGATTCACAGAACTACAAGTCACCTGGCAGAGGAAATATCTCACCATAGAATCCCTTTCATTCACAAGTCTGAACTCATATTTTTATAATGGATTCTCCCAGGCTCTGATTTATGATGAAACATCAGGATGCTCTGAAGTAGCTCCTCTCTTTCTGCTCTCAAGGGAAAACACAGAAAACAGACTTTCTGGGTCAAAGTTGTCCATTCATTGTTAAAACAGTGCATAATGTACAGGCCAGATGATTGTACCAAAAGTCTAAAAACATTTTTTTGATCTGATCAGCATCAATATACATGTGGGGGGACTTTAATTTTATTGTTAAGCAGGCTGTTTATTCTAAATAAACACAAAGTCAGAATTAACATGTAGAATGTTCACTTTGGTAGGCCATGCTTTGCTACACAGTAAATCTGCCAGTGTTAAATCAACACTTTTAGAGTTAAATTAACACTGGGAGTGTTACATTTTGACACCCTCAGTGTTAATTTAACTCTAATAGTGTTGATTTAACACCAACATATTTACTGTGTACTGACAAATAATAATAATTAATATGAATAAATTAGTAATACATAAATAGCACCTTTCTTTAGAGCATTTTCCACAGCTAAGGCCAACTGACCAGCTACAGGTGTCACCATTTCTGTAGCACAATAATGTGTTATTATGTGTTAGTTTATGTGAATTGATGCTTTGCAAATATTTCAAATGAGATTTTTTACGCTCTTATTTATTATTTTGCTGGTTTTTGTATGTTAATTTGCATGTTAATTGTGTGATTATCCATCCATCCATCCATTATCTTATCTGCTTAATCCTGGTCAGGGCCACAGTCTCCCTACCCCTAACCACGGACAGGGCCTTGTGTGAATGTTATCATCTGACATAAAGCAATTATTTATAAAGTTAGTACCACCCAACAAGATATTGTAAAGGGACCTACGGGTGCCATGGGAATGCAGACCTTTAGAATATAGTTAAAGTTGGTTTGGGACTGAAAGGTCCACGTTTTGATCCTCTGAACCTGTGAGAAAAATCTACAACTGAAGTGCTCTTGAGCAAGGCACCTAACCCCCAACTGCCCCCTGGCTGCTGCATCAATCACGGACCCCCTAGTGTGTGTGCTGTGCTCACTAATGTGTATATTCATTCCAGTTGGATTAAATGTAGAGGAATTTCCCTAGAAAGATCAATAAACTCTTCCTTTTTTCCATGAGCTAAAACATTATGACCTTACAATGCTGTTGGATAAAGGTATGGACTCTACAAGACCTTTAAATGTATTCTGAGGTACAAGGACATTAGCAGCAGGTCCTTTAAGTCCTGTAAGCTGTGAGGTGTTGCAGTTGTTCTCACATCTCAAAGATTGATTGATCTGGTCTATTTGTAGGACACTGTCAGCAGGTGGACTCATCTGCTGACCAAGCCTTGCCATTTCAGAGATGCTCCGACTCAGTGATCTGCTCATAAAGATTTGATCACTATCAGAACCTGCCAATTTCTCCCACATCCATCATGTCCACTATGAGAACCTACTGCTTACTTATCATCTAAGTTGTCCCAGACCTAGACATGCACTATTGTAATGATATAATCAATATTATTCACTTTCATGCTTCCAAATCTAATATTTGAGACAATACATGATATCCTCTATATAAATGTTCTCTCCTATCTTTTTTGTCTGTAGGAGACAATGAGAGATATGAGGGTGAAAAAAGAATAGTGTCAGTCAGTTCCCAAAAGACTCTTTTCAGGGTAACTTGGTGTGAAACAGAGTCCAATCATGTTGAGTTCATCCAAGGGGGAATAATAGCTTTACCCCCACCTCCTGTGACTGAGCCTGCAGTGTGTGTGTGTGTGTGTGTGTGTGTGTGTGTGTGTGTGTGTGTGTCAGAAGCAGTCCGGATGGGCATGGGCTTCATATGAGAGGATATGAGGATCATTGTGTGAGCATGAGGGCTAAAAAGCCTCTTCACATGTGGAGATAATATCTGCTCTAATTGAGTGTCGTGTTGGGAGTGAGACTTACTCAGGCTGCCCACCCTCCTGTTGCTGGAAACAGTTGTACTTCAGCCAGCACACAGAGATTATTATGGATGACAGATGCCACCATCTTTGGGGAAATAGAGGGATTATGTTGTTCTGGCGGGCTCGGTAGAGTGAAACATGACAATGAAATCCAAATAAACTGGTTTGTGGCAGAGCTGTAGAAAATAAACAGTTCCACAGGGGGTAAAAGGGACTCCAAAAGGCAGATTCCATGATAACAACATTTGAAACTACACAAATATACTGCTGTACTTGAACTTTTGGACTCTAAAATGATACATGAATCTTAAAGCAGTAAAACAGGTATGCAGACTAGTTTACGTATATTAAGGGGCAGTGAGCACACTTGCCTGAAGTGGTGGGCAGCCCTGTCCATGGTGCCTGGGGAATATTTTGGGAGTAGTTGCTCAAGAGTATTTCAGTCATTTCCTGTCATTTATATATATATATATATATATATATATATATATATATATATATATATATATATGATAGGGCTGTTTTCACTTCACACGTGACCTTGTGTATTTTAAGAAAGTTCTCATGTTTGTAGGAGGTTCTTATGCCCACAAATCTGTTATTTCATTGATTTCATTGAGAGTGGATGAGCTTTACTGAATGTTCACAGAAACATTATTCAACTTAATGAAATAATTACATTTAGAGTCTGGATGGATGGTTGGATGGATGGATGGATAAATTACCCACAGCTAGCTAATATTAGCACTATACCAAATTTATCATTATCATTTCCAAGCTGAATTTCTTTAATATGCTAGAATAATTAACTCCATGTTGTTAATAAAGAAAAATAAGCATTTTTACTACCTGGCACATTATTCCCTATAAAAGAATGCATTTATATATCAATGCATTTATGACCAGAATGGGAGGTCAGCCATGGCCTTGTGGATAAGTAAACAACCTTGCAACCACCAGATTACCACTAAACTGAAACAACATGACTGAAGTGTCCTTTTGCATGGCACCTAACTCCAAATCTCTCTGCAGTCACTGTAGATAGGGCTGCCCACCTCCACAGGCAAGTGTGCTTAGTGCACCCCTAGTGTGTGTATACAGTGGTGCTTGAAAGTTTGTGAACCCTTTAGAATTTCCTATATTTTTGCATAATAATGACCTAAAACATCATCACATTTTCACCTAAATGCCCTAAAAGTAGACAAAGAGAATCCAGTTAAACAAATTCAACAAAGATTATTACATTCTCTTTTTTATTGAGGAAAATGATCCAATATGACATGTTTGTGAGTGGAAAAGCTATGTGAACTTCTAAGATTAGCAGATAATGTGAAGGGATAATTAGAGTCAGGTGTTTTCAATCAACAGGATGACAAGCAGGTGTGAGTGGGCACCCTGTTTTATTTAAAGAACAGGGATCTATCAATATATGTCTACACTTCACAACACATGTTTGTGTAAGTGTATCATGGCATGAACAAAGGAGATTTCTGAGGACCTCAGAAAAAGAGTTGTTGATGCTCATCAGGCTGTAAAAGGTTACAACACCATCTCTAAAGTGTTTGAACTCCACCAATTCACAGTCAGACAGATTGTGTACAAATGGAGGAAACTCAAGACCATTGTTACCCTCCTCAGGAGTGGTCGACCAACAAAGATCACTCCAAGAGCAAGGCATGTAGAAGTTAGTAAGATCACAAAGGACCCAAGAAGACTATTGGAAGAATGTTTTGTGGATGGATGAGACCAAAATACAACTTTATGGTTCAAATAAAAAGTGATATGTTTGGAGAAAGGAAAACACTGCATTCCAGCATAAGAACCTTATCCTATCTGTGAAACATGGTGGTGGTAGTGTCATGGCTTGGGCCTGTTTTGCTGTAGCTGGGCCAGGACGGCTTGCCATCATTGATGGAACAATGAATTCTGAATTATATCAGAGAATTCTAAAGTAAAATATCAGGACATCTGTCCATGAACTGAATCTCAAGAGAAGGTGGGTCATGCAGCGAGACAACAACCCTAAACACACAAGCGTTCTACCAAAGAATGTTTAAAGAACAGTTACTGGAAATGTTTAGTTGCATTTATTGATGCAAACGGGGGTCACACTAGATACTGAAAACAGACGTTCACAGACTTTTGCCTCTCACAAATATGTCATATTGAATCATTTTCCTCAATAAATAAATGACAAAGTATAATATTTTGTCTCTTTATCTACTTTTAGGACTTCAATCCGATTATGTTTTAGGTCATATTTCATTTATGGGTGAATTATGGATAGAAAAATGTATTATCTGAAATGTCTCTTATTTTATCATTTAAAAAATAAAAATATAAATACATGTTTAATCTTTTTGAACTCTTTCATTATGCACACATCTACTCTCAGTGTCCTGTAAAACATGCAGTTTTGCTCATAATTTGCTAAGATTTACTAAAGCAGGCTTAGTCTCTGTAAGGCTAGACAGTGTTGGATCTGTCACATTGCTGTCAAATCCTCAATTCTTACATCATTCAGAAAGAAGTGCTTTTGTTATATTAAAGGAGCACAGAGAATTTGGACAGAACGAAAACTATGAGGGGATTGCCAGCAAAAATGAGTTTGAGGGGAAAATCTTTTGCGGAACACTTTATGGACAATTTACACTGGGCAGTAGCGATAGTCCAAGTGTCCTTTTTGTTTATTTCTGTCCCCTGCTTTATTAACATTTGAAAAGCCTCTGCAGCAGTAGCAGCCACTAGTGAGGACAACTGAGCCACATTTTTTTTACAGCAGATTAAAGCTTTACAACAAAAACAGCAATTAGCAACCGCGAAACACTATTACATGCAGAGGCCTGAAAAGTCCCCCTTGATGCCCCATATATTTCATGGGACTGTGCAAGGTCAGTTTAACCTAACGTCACTGTTTTCATGCAGTTTTACTGTTAAATAGAGTATATGTTAAGACGTTTCTCATTTTAGTGATTACAAATAAGGACAAACACATTCTGTAACATTTCCTGAGGTATAAAAATACATTTACAAAAGAGTTGCCAAATCCTAAGTGGCAGCACCATTTATCAGAACACTCACATAGAGGCTACTTGACATCACAACCTCAATGTCAAATTATGATACTTTTGTCTGCCAGCCATGTTTTTACACCCTCTTCCCCTCACATGCCCTTGCTTGTTTGATCCATTTCAGACCCAGTGGTTGTTAGTTCTTAGAGAAGGTCAACTGCTGACCTTTAAAACCCAGGTACAACAGATCTAACACCTCTCTGAACATCTCCCAGCAGGATATAAAGAATATTATAGGGATTGTGTGTATATGTGTGTGTGTATTTGGGTACTTTCAGTGCTCTGCAACTTATTTTGTATCATTGTGCAAATCTGAACTGTGCCATTACTGCAACATTACTTTTATTTTTATTGCTAATATATGAGTGTGTAGTAAGAAGCATACAGCGCTGGAGCAATGCAGTACAAAGTAATGTGTTACAGTAATGTGATTAATCGTTCCTGTAATTAAGTTACAGTATCTACCACAAAACAGTCTACATTCTTGCAAGAAATGAGTTGCTCATCTGAATACCAAGAATAATATTAATTATACATTATATACAGTATATATAAGCATTGAGGACATGTCATTGTTATTCTGAGGAAGCTATTTTATAGCTGTTTCTGTAGGTCAGTTTCTGAGTGTTCATATAGCATCAACGACAACTGTGTTCTTTGTTCAGAGCAAAAGATCTGCATATAAATTACAAGTAGAACATAACTAATGCAGACCTAAAGTGAATGAATGAATGACAAATGAACATTACACTTACAGTATATAGTGCCTTTCTCCAACCCAATGATGCTTTACAATTAACACACTAAATTTACACACTTAGAACTCAACCACACACACCGACGAGAAGCAGCAGCCAATCACGCACAGCGTACTCTCAACCAGAAGCGACCGCCCATCTGGATGAAAGTGTCAATCACTAGGGGGATCACCCAGGAAAAAAATGCAAACCATATCCAGGCATACACACAATCTTTCATACATACACATACTTACACACACACACCAGGGTTATTTTTTAGAGTATCCAATTTACCAGATCACCATGTCTTTGGATTGTGGGAGGAAACCGGAGTCCCCGGAGGAAGCCCACACAGACATGAGGAGAACATGGAAACTCCGCTCAGATGGGGACTTGAACCCAAGATGGTGGTGAACGTGTAAAACACCAAGCCACCGTGCACCCTGTGAAGTAATGAGTAATGAGATTTTTCTTTCTTTCCACTAGCACCTGCACTACAGAATATGCAAATCCACTTTAGCTAAGCAGGTCTGGGTCTGGTTAGTACTTGGATGGGAGACATCCAAGGAACATTATTGTATCTGCTGGGAGTGATGTTAGTGGGGACAACAGGAGGTGCTGTTCCTATGTTCTTTTGTGGAAGGGGACACTGTACTGTTTAAGTGGTACCATCTTTTGGATTACACATATATCCAAGATCCTGATACTCTGAGGTCAGATAAAAATCCCTGGACAATTTGTTCTTGATGTTATCCCAGGGTCCTGGCCAAATTTCTCACTCCTAATAATCATCATCTTCAAAAACTCGTTCAGTATCTCCTCACTTGTCTGTCTAATAGCTAATAGGTGAGAGATCTGGTGCAGATCTGGCTGCTGTCACATCATCCAGATGGATGCTGACCATTGGTGGTGGTTGAGTCTCTATTTTAAGTCCTGAATGTCAAAACTATTTGGGTATCTTGAAATGTGCAATAGAAATGTCACTTTTAGTAAAGAAGTAATGGGTAAAGTAATTTAATTACAGTTTTACAGAAGTAATTACATTTCTAATGGATTACTTTTTAAGTAACTGTTGCTGGCCTCAGGGCTAGGGGAACCTGGGGATGGTACAAACCATGTTTCCCTTACAAAAAAAGGAAATGTGCACAGATGTTTAAATGTTTACAGCTCTGGCGTTCATTGAAAAGCCAAAAAAGAATTTAACCTCTTAAAATAAAGAAGCACACAAAAAATACTATAAACACAACACTATAACAAATCCAGTATATTCTCTGTAGCTCTGTACTTCTCTATTTAAAAATGTTCAACCCCTAACATATTGCTATCCCAGTACTGGCAGTATAGTACACTTGAGGTCAATTTATCTTTTAGCATTTACGTCAAGGCAGACATCTGAAGTTACTTTTATCAACATCCGTGTAAAAGCAATGCACAGAAAAATCATATGCCTAAAAATAAAATACAACAGGTGCTCAATGAAAAATATCCAGGAATCATTGCCTACTGTTCAAAATGCTCCCCAAGTGGCTTTTTATTTTAAGCAACAACAGTTTGACCCAGTTATAGCTTTATAAAGTAGCCATTCACTACTGTGAACTTAAACCACCTGCTTACCTACTTATAAGGTAGTGGAAGTGAGAAATACATTTTATGAACAGATATTTTGGGCCCTAAAATCATAGTGGCTACTCCAGTGTAAAATGTTTAAATAATTATGTATTAAAGGCCCAAATCACTAAAGCCATTATGCTGTTAATGGAAAAATCATTGACCAATATCTTGCTTGAATGGATGTAGAGCTGATAGGTGCTAGCAGGCATCAGTATTGTAAATGGTCCAAACATATCTGACATAATAATTTGATTTTCTGTAAATGGAGAGGCTGTTAATTTACTTCCTTAACAAACGGAATCTGGTCTTCCAGCTCTGCAGCTAACATGCATGTCCATTTGTATTCAGCTTTAAGTTTCACTAAGACTCACTGGAGTCTGAGGGTATTTCAGACACTCTGATGTAGTTTGACATGCCTTGACTTTTCACAAATTACACCCATCTAAAATTATTTTTTCACAGGCTTTTGTTCAGCACAAACTGAGCAACAACAGTGTCAAAACAGTAAGAGTGTCATAAATCTATATTTTAATTAAATCTACTCTAAACTTAGACTTTCCAAAAACCCATTTTCAGATGTGCTGATAAATTGTGAAAAAAAACACTCTCTCAACATTTCCAGACAAGACTTTTTAGCTCAGAACTGAATAAACATGTTGGCTACACTGGTCATTACAGTTTTTAGAAATTGTATGTGGTTTTATTTCTAAAGCTTAAGAAATGTGACATAACATCTTTGACTCATCCAGTGGCTCCTAGATTGAATATTTATTAGGTTAGAGGTGAGGAGTCTTTTGTTCAGGATCACCTCAGGTGAGATATGTTTGTTCATGTCCAGATTGCAGACATTCCAGTGCTGCTCTTCCACCAATGAGATGTCTGTAATTACCATGTCATTATCATTGAATGACAGTCTGTGTTTTTCGGTGGGAAAAATATGCGCAGCTGTCTGATTGAGAGTGGAAAAGTGTATCTGCTCTACTAGCTTGGTACTAATATAACACTAAAAATCTCATAGAGGATGTAGTAAAAATTAGCATTAATGTAACTCTGTTTGTAATGGGTCCTGCCCTAGGTTTATTTTAGATATGATGAAATACCTTGCCCTTTGTCCAGTGAAGGGATAGGGGACTAACTATGACCCTGACCAGGATTAAGTGGATAAGATAATGAGAAGATAAAGATGCATGGATGGATGTTTGTAATGGTGGTAACCCATATTAAAACCACTGTAATACATGTTTTTTGTGGGTTATTGCTTAAAACCAGTGAATAGATTGTCTGCAAAGAAATGTCTAACTCTACCAGATGAATAAATGTTTTTACCAGATTTTGTTTCCCTTGTCTTATTTTACATCTCTCGCATCCTCAAACCATAATCAATCTGATGACCTGCTGAGTGCATCAGAAGCCCTCTTCTGCTCAGCTAACAGAGGGCTAGATTTGTGAAGGTGTAATCATGGCACCTGAGCATGTATTTAATACCCAGAGGTTTGGCCTGGCCACTCCTTTAAGTGGATTTCCACTCTGATGGGCTGTTTGTTTATTGGAGTGGCTGTTGTTCTGGATGCACTCCATGGAGGATACAAATTGCATTATTCACGGCAGGCAGGCCAGTAATGGCACCGATGAATGATGGCCCCTATTTCTCTCCTGACAGAGAAGGTCGAGAGAGGAGCTCTATACAATTACCACAGAGATTCTGTTCAATCAGAGCAGCTCTGCAGCCTCACCAGGCACAGGCAGAACAGAGAGAAGCACTTAGCAGCACCTGTTTCAACAGTTGATTGTACGGCTAGTTCCCAAGTGCCGTTTTTCCATTACCGAGGAAAAGTTCAGACTATGCAAGTGATATCCTTTTCATCAACCTCCTGTTTGAGCTCTGTAAGCTTGTCTGTTTTTATGGCTTATCATATATGCCAGATTATAGAAGACATTGCCACTGGAATATGAAATAAGCATTGAGTTACTCCTAAAAGTTCAAAAACAAGAGTCTAAACCCATTTTTAAGTAATACAGCAACCAATATCTTGTTGATGAGGCCAATGATTATTTCAGTGAAGTAAAGAGATTGAAAAATTTTAGAGAAAAACAGATTTTTTTCTAATTAGTTTCTTTCTTCTTCTTCTTTTGCCAATGTGACTGCACACAATGAAATTTAAGCTCCACATTTAACCCATCCACACAGTGAAACACACACACTAGTGAACATACTAGGCTGTGAGAACATGTGCCCGAAGCAGTGGGCAGCCCTATCCACAGTGCCCAGGGAGCAGTTGGGGGTTAGGTGCCAAGCTCACTTCATTTATGACCTGCTCAAGAGATTGATCAAGACCAGATCCCTAACCACCAGGCCTCGGCTGCCCCCCATTGACCTTCAGAATCACCATAGTACACCTATCAGCATAGGAAATTAAGTCTCATGTTGCTGATGCTAAATATAAAAAGAAGTTTGATTGAGCAAAAATCAGCATAACATAAAGAAATGTTATTGAGTGATATGAATTAACATTTGGTGACCTTATGGGGGGTGTTCTTCCAGAATTTCTTATCTTCTAATTTGGGTCAGGTATGCATTGATCTCTTTACCTTCTTATTTACTAAAGCATTTTTCTAGAAACTCAATACCCTTTGACTTTTGAGAAATACTTTAGAGACTCACCAACATCCACCTGGATGATGCGACACATCCAGAACTCTCACCACACATTAGATATGATGGTGATAAGAGACTGGGGCAGTTTATAAAGATGGCAATGATAAGGAATTGGAGCCAGGACAGTGGGGTAACATCTCTACTCTTTTAGAGGAAATGACCAAGGTCTTTTTTCTGACCTTGATTTTACACCTCATCTGATGGATGCTGCCATTTTTTATCCAGTATAGTGTTTGCTGTTTGATCAGTGCAAGGATATGGAGTGACGGATTGTTACTTTCCTATGTAACTATCCTCAATATCCCAATATAGCCTCATATCTGACTGTTAATGGTATTTTAAATGGTCACTAACTTCTAAATAGCTTTACAACTGGGGTAATAAGATCATAATGAAATACACTGGCCAGAACTGCAGTCATTTGTAATTTGCTAACTATGAAGTGTGTGAAATTTCAAACTGTATGAATCAAACAGCTGTATGTGCTCTTGGTCTCAGCAGTATGCATCTTGTCACATGACTCCGCAGTGTGTTAAAGCCTGTACTTTGTCTGCGCTTATGTCTGCTTGTGAACACGGAGCGTTATCCTATTACTGGAACATATTGATTTATGAAGTTCATAATCTCTTGTGGCACGATGGGGATATGCAGATGATTCCAGCCCAGTGTGAGCCACACTCTAATGAAGTCATTTATCTCTGATCTACTGCTTGCCCCTCACCCTGGGTGTGTCAGTGAGTCAGTGAGTGACGCAGTGTTTGGCGCGCCAGAGGAGCAATGAAATCCTCAGCTTTAGGAAACCCTGAGGAAATAATAGCCTAAAGAAAGAATGTTTCTAGCTACATCAGCTGACAATATCAATTTAACATTCAATGTCATGAACAAGCTTGTGTGTATATTATATGTATATTAACTGTGATCTATGGAATGATGATGCTCCATCCAGTAGTTTTGGGATGAGTTTGGGAGCTGGGGATGAGATGGGGTGCTGTTCATGAAAACATCTTGGACTCACTAATGCTCTTGTTGCTGAATCAAATCCTCACAGCAATGCTCTACTGTATGGTAGAAAGCTTCCCTGGACCGTAGCCACTCAACAAAAGCAGGAAAACTCTTATTTAAGAGGTTTCCCAATACATTTGTTTTTATCGTTGATTAAACAAGATGATGCTAATTATTGACATATTTTGTCATTTTGATGTAACCCCCTGCAGAAGCTGGCCACAGATTACACTGGTGGTAAATGGTCTACCATGGGTGTTAATTCAGGACTGGTTATACGGCTGTTTGGGTTAAGGCTGAGGAGAAGGTGCATGACTCAGCTGCAGAGAAGTGTGAATAGGCTACTATAAGTTATTAATCTCAGTTGCCTCATCTCCTTACAATTTTATTCATTACACACATTCTGCTCTATCTGGCGGCCTTGTTCCTCCTTGTCCGAAAGGTTTTTGTGTGATAAAGAAAGAGACGATTTTGGTAAATCGCACTCGTATCTTGTAAACCTCTGGCACCCGCGGTATCTCCCGTTCATGAATAATGCATTCTGCCCAGCTCAGGCTTGTTCCTATATCACCTATAGCCAAAATGATTATGCAGACTTAACTAAATAAATAAATAATTAAATATTATAAATGGACACCAGAGGCGCAGGGACCTAGTGAGCATTTATCAGGAGGATGAAGAATTGAATGAACGGGGCTTTTTTTTTTGCCCTCTTTTCGATTAGAATTCCCCCCCCTGCTGTGATTTGCGTGAATTAAAAATGTAATGCCGCAGCAGTTGTATGCAGAATCATTTAAAATGTAATTACTCTGCAGCTGACGGTCAGTGGTATGAAGGGCAAATGACAATAATAGAAGAGGCCTGCAGCTTTTTCCATCCACCAGCTAAAAACTCTGCAGTCCAGTAGAGGAGAAAGCCAGTAAGCTTAAATGACTTCACCATAGACAGCATGTGTGTCAGTCATAGTATATTTAATTTATAGAACACTCATAATCTGATTGTAAACACAGCCAAGCGTATTACTAATCACAGAGTAGATCTCATACCTCATGTACTGTATATCCCAGATAATTCATTATTTAGCATTGTTTGTGTGTTGACATCTGTATGTTGTGCCTTGTGTAGTGAACTCTCACAACATTCAATTAGAATATGGCTGATAAAATGAGACAATGCTGGTATTTATACTCAGTGTTTGCAGAAATTGCCCTTTTACCTTTTATGGAAGAGTCACCTGAAAGGGCAGAGAGGAAGAGGTCATGAATACGTGTAACGTAATCTGCATTATATTCACTGAGGTTACCAACAATGATAAGTCAGCATGTAAATTCTGACATTTGTGGACACTTTGTTGTTTTTAGAACAGAAATTACAAAAATTTTTATAATACTAATATATTAATTTGAATTGCAAAATAAGTTATTTTTATTGCAGCTAATGTTTAGATGTTTAGATATTAGATGCTGTAATGTTTAGTACAATATAATACTTTAAAATGTATGTAATTTGATATTAATTCTTACTTGAAGGACATTGAGGCAGGTAGAAGACTTACATATAAGTCCATATCCAATTTTTGTTTTTCTGTCTTTTGAGCACAAAATCTGCACCAACTGTCATTATGAATGAAGTGATACAAATGATCCAAAATTACTATATAAAATAATTTTAAAATAATAGGCCTCATTCACCAACTATTTTTATGCAATTTTCTTCAAAATACTTCAATGTTTTATTTGGATTTGTTCTGTAAAAGCTGAATCTACACCCAACTCAATGTGAGTGCTGACATGCTTGTGCAAAAACAATTAGTTAATGAGTTTTATTTAATTATCCAGTTGTATAATATTATAGCATTTAAATTACAGCAATAGAGTCATCAAAATATTGTGACCACCCTTGGTTTGGAATGAACTCAGCCACATGACAGGGTTTGCTGCATGTATAAATACGTGAGCACACCAGTCAGTTGTAGTAGTAGTTGAGTGTAAAACAGTCATCATTGGCAAATGATGTGATTTGACTGATGTCCAAAAGAGCATGATAATAAAGTACAGGGAGAAGGGTAGTAGCATCAGAAACCTTTAACTTCTTGGGATGTTCTAGCTCTACTGTAGTGAAGGTGAACCAGGAAAGGACTTCTCACACATCGGGCACCTCCCTATGGCATTACAGTGGTGCCCCATGGGCCAGTGATGCCAGAGAGGAACAATGACTCCTCAGAGTAATGAACACACCACAGTGGACCTGTTAACTTCTATGATGAGCAAATAAAGTGTCAGGGATCACCAAGCCATGTTGCATCTTTGACATTTTGGGCAGAGTTCATTCTAAACCAGAGGTGGTCATGATATTTGGATCTTACTGTGTATTTAAGAACAAATATAAGATGAAAGTTGGGAAGATATTGGTGAAGGTAGTCCACTTTTTTGCACTCTCATATAACGTTGGTATTTTTTTTAGATGTTTTTTGGACAGTTGTTTATATTTCTTATGTTCATAAGTATTTTATTGTGATTTAAATTTGAGTTACTGTTGCAGATTTGAATTTTATGTAAACAGAACTCATCCTTTACATGCTAACATGTGTTTGTTATTAGTTTATTAGTTGACATTGAAGCAAATACAAAAAAGTTAAATATGCATTAAAACCCATGTGTCATTTGTTCTGTAACTATCCATGTAGTATTTCTGTAATTACATTAAACATGCATAACAAAATAACAGTAAAGCTCTCAACCTCTAAAGTGTAGCTTAAGTTTAGGGTTTTTGCCTATTAGTATTTAAAAAATCTACAAGGAACAGTGGACCATCAAATGAATTAAGGCAAGTGTGTATATACCTGAATTTTGCGCTGTACTCTTAAATGTCTCTAGGCCTGCTAGGACGAAAAAATAAATAAATTACTTGCATGTTTTATTGTAAAGCACTTTGTAGCTAATGCTTTGAGTTTAAGTTTACTTACTTACTTACTACGTATGGTAGCAAGACCAAGACCGTCTAAATATTGCAAATGCATTCAGTATCTAAGCAGATCCAGTAAATTCTCAAAGGAATAGATACAGCTTGTATGTATTTAAGAGGCGACACCCCCTACGACTCCAGAGATTAGATACAAATGTCTGAGCATTTCAGAGCTATTATCAGGGACAGTGTCTTTTGTTTCATCTTGTAGTCAGCATATTAATGTCCTGCTGTGAGCGAAATTAAAGATGTGAGTGGGGAACACATGCTGCGGCCACTTGTCTACAGGATCCACACATGATATGCCTTTAAACTATTACCTCTCAGCAACAGCAGCCCCACCTTACACATTGCCCAACCGTACACCTTAGGAAACATGTACTTATACCTACACATACATGTGTTCACATATGTTCAGCAGATGATATTCTACATGTATAATATGTATGACTGTATTTTGTTTTATGATATAATTTCAAGAAATGGCTTTGAGAAATCAGATTTACACAATCGTGACCCCGTCAGGGAAAACCAGGCCAAAGTCGCTGGGCAGCTTATTGAGATATGGTGTTGTTCAGCCTGTCACTCACATTAGCGACAAAACTTAGCCACTCGGTTTTATTGCAGTAAATGAAAGATAATAGTCTCAGATATTTATCGTAGTACATATTTTGACCAAGAACAAAACTTAAATTCACCAAAAAATTGTTTTTGTGCAGTAAGCCATTCAGCGAATTTGCATATTTTACCTAAAAAACGGGTTTCCGTGACCCCTCGAATGCGGATGTAGACCTACTTCTACTGTGGAGGTACACAAGCTTTTTGGGTGTCATTCGACTCCTGAACTACTTCTTCATTGTAGAAATGTGTTTGAGCTCATGTATCCATCCATCAAACGTGAGCAGGTCAGATGTCTTCAGCTAATGTAAACAAAGCAATTTTTGCTAGCGTCATCTTTTAGTATTAATTTCTGCTATATTTGTATTTATTTTTATACATACAATGTATACAGACATTTTATACAGACAATGGCCATTTGTCTGCTCATAACAGGGGTAAGGATTTATTTACAGTACTTGCTCTCAGTGATATAAACACTCTTTGCAGTATTAAAACTGTGTCTGTACCTCGAACCAAATTTAAACACAGAAAATCTCAAACAGTGTGTCACACAAACCTAATCACGATTAAACCATCAGAGATAGAATAGAGTACAATTCCCTCTGAACTAAAGCTCGGCTTACTCAATATAAGAGCACTTAACTCAAAAGCAGTCATTATGAATGATATTATAATAGAGCAGAAGTTTGA
>BRDA01077153.1:0-14549 GCA_036984385.1 Crenuchus spilurus | reverse complement strand
TTAATAAGAGCTGTCTCAGTGCTATGATGGGGCCTAAATCCAGATTGGAACTTTTCATAAATTTGGTTTTTATGCAAATATGAGCAAAGCTGTTTTTTTCCAAACTTTTTCCAAAATTTTAGACATTAATGGTAAATTAGAAATAGGTCTATAATTGGACAATATATTAGGGTCTAAATTTGATTTCCTTATCAAAGGTTTAATAACTGCTACTTTAAAAGCTTTGGGTACGTGTCCTAAGTTAAGGGATGAGTTTATTATTGTTAAAATAGGTGTAATTGTAACTGAGAGTATTTCTTTAAGTAATTTTGAAGGAATAGCATCAAGCTTTAAGTAATTTTGAAGGAATAGCATCAAGTCTACAAGTTGTACAGTTTGATGAAGCAATAATTTTCTCCAGATCTAGTTGTGTTATTGGATAATGATCTGCACAGTTATAAAAGCCTTATTACAATTATAAAAACTTATGAACATTCAAAATAACTTTACTTGAAGCACTCTGTGATATTATGAATGTTGATTCTTGTGAGAGGAGCTTAAATAAGCAGAGACACGTCTGTGACAGCAATTCAGACAGCTGTGCTGTTTTTCCTGACAAATGACATGGGCTGTCCTTCATATGATAATGACATGGTAATTCCAGAGATGCCATTGTTTGGATTACTGGTTTTGGAATGTGTGGAATTTTTTACCTAACAAAAAAAGCCTCTCAGCTGACGCGAACCTGAGCAATAGACTTCTTCCTGAGTGTTTTCACACATCTCATAAATATTCAATGTAGGAATAGTGGAGTGAAAACAGAGTGTCACCTCACATTAGTTAAGCTTTAAAATTAAAACCACATACAATGTCTAAAAACTGTAATGAGCAGTGTGTTGCTAATGCCTCTGTTTATTGAGTTCTGAGCTCAAAAGTCTTGGCTAGAAATGTTTAGAGTGTTTTTTTTCACAATATATCAGCACATCTGAAAACAGGTTTTGGAAAGTCTAAGTTTAGAGCAGATTTAATCAGAATATAGATGTATGACAATCTTACTGTTTTGACTCTGTTGTTGCTGAGTTTGTGATGAACAAAAGCCTGAGTAACACTTAATTTAAAACAATAATTTTAGATGGGTGTATTTTGTAAAAAAAAAAAAAGGGTTACATAGGCAATCATTAAACAATCATAAATGGTACCTTTTGGAGTCAGAATGATGAATAATTAAGATGTAGTAGAAGCTAAACGGTATTTTTTAGAATAAATGCTGACAGATCAGTGAAAGCAGGATAACTTAACAAGATATTTGGTTGGTGTGCTGTTTTATATGCTTTTATAATATTAGGTAATAATATGTAATATTAGGGTGCAAGGAGAGCCCCAACCTCTCAATTTTGATTTGTGATCCTTTGGAACAGTTGTGTCTGATATAAAATATGTAAAAAAGTTCCTATTAATAAATAAATGTCATTTTGAAGAAAGTAAATGTAAAGAATAGTTTCTTGCGAAAATGATTCAGTGGAAAATCCACTGTTTGACAAAATGTGTCTACTGCAATCAGCCACAGCAGGGCATTCTGTTTATTCTGGGAGAGCTGTGTGGGCAGTTTGCTTGTTTTAGAGCAGCGTGTTATTGTATGTGCCACAAAATGACCTGTTTTGTAAAGAATTTGAACAGTTGACTGGACATCAGTAATTGAAAGTTCTCTATATTGACAGGTTTGCTTAGCAACAAGGACAACTGCTGAGATCTGATAAAGGTTTGCAATGTATTCTTCTTCTTGAAGGAAATGGTTAATTCACAGAGCTGGAGAAGTGAAAAGCATTTTAAGGTGTCTTATGTTTTCTAACATTAAAAAAACAAGAACCAATGGGAATATCCATTATTTCCTATACTTCTATGCATTTGAAAAAAATCTCAGAATTAGCTCTGCTGTGCAAAAAATTGTTAAAACTGGCAAAGCATAAACTGTTTATTGATCTTTATAAAGTCATTTGTTTGGGGATGAAGCTGGAGAAAAAAGAATAATGTAGTCTCACTGGCTAGATTCAGATTGCAGGCATTAGTTTTTCTACTCAGATCTGCTGAGATGACTGTTCACACTGTTATTAGTAAGTGACCAGATCAGATTTGTCTGTCCACACATCACAAGTCTGTCTGTTTTGGTTTCTTTGGTATCATTGCAAGCCTCAGTAATTACAGCCATGCTGGTGACGTGGCTTCCAAGTTGCCAGATTTACATTTTCCTGCAAAATTGCCATATTTAGTGCACTCGTGGTTAAAATTTCAGAGGTGGCTGGTGTTGGTTTTTAGACTACTTTAAGACTTTCTGGTGGTACATTTTAAAGTAAAATAGTAGATGGGGCGATTGGACCAGCCAGGGATTGCCCCCCGGCATGGCAATTTGACTCTTACAGGGGACCATCTCCATAGCGTGGCGATTGGACCCTTACAGGGGACCAACCCTGCTGCATGGTAGTTGGACCTGCTAGGGACTGCCCCCACTGAGTGGTGAGTGGACCTGCTAGGGACCTCCTTCCACAGCACAGTGATTGGTTGCTGGGGTGAGACCCTGTACCCTTATTGGTCAAATCCAGTAATCATCACACATTCAGCTGGTTGCTGGCTGTCTTAAAGGCTCAATTTCTGCAGTTTGGCACAGAGCTATTTTCATTCATTTTATTCATCCATATCACCATTTGAGGTTCCTCATATGCAGACAGGTTTTCATTGACATTTAGCTCGACCCTAACTTGTATCCCCATAAATTTCCTTTTCTCAGTCCCTGACCTCCTCTTAGTCTAGTTTAAGGAGGTCAGGTTCATTGCTAACTTTGCTATTTTTTGTGGTTGATTTAACACTTGGAAGACTGAAAAATTTAGTTCAAGAGAACATCTCCCGATCCCTCTTGTGAGTCATTAGAGGGATATCAGTAAACTAGTGTTATCTAAATGCATGCCAGCATGAGGCCAAGTGGTTGTTCACCCAGGCCACCAAACAGGCTATGTTCACTCCTGATTCAAGCAATGTATGTTGAGTATTGTGTATGTAGTCATCAATAACAACCTAAGCATGAGGTATCTTCTGCATGCTCTTCTATATTAACTAGCTAGGGTTCCTTTCTGGGTAAACTATCCATCAACCAATCCTAGTGACATTAAGAAAAGCAAAACAAAAGGGAGGGGATAAGAAGGTATGTATCCTTTCCCTTCAACTAATGAGATATAATGTGCCTTATAGGGACAGTATTCATGCCTAGTAAAGGCTCAAAATTCAAGTAAATGTTTTGATGCTACAGGGACAATATTCAAAAGACTCAGTAGACCAACAAAAACCTCAAGACATATCTTTCTGTCAAGGAATTCTGTCCTCACATGGAGAAACATCTGTTCACATCCCAGTTGTGCAAATACTGTCTAAGCAGCATGATATCAATGCCATCAAACTGGCTCTTCAAATGGTTTAGAGAAGGAGCATCTACAGCAAAAGAAGTTGTTCCTGATTTATTTTATTGCTGTTTCTGAAAACCTAAAATGTTTAATGTGGTTAAAGACCACTGCCATGAGTACAAAATGGTATTTGTCAGTTGGCACAATATTTCAGATAAAAGTCAAATATAAAGACAGATTTAAAATATATTTTATTTAATAAGTTTATTTTTTCTTCAGAAAAGTCACCAGGCACCCTGTACAGAGGCACGTTTATAGAGACTAACAGCAGACTCTGTCCTAGTGCATCGAAATCTACGTGGGAGGATGGCATTCAGACGATCTCCTCAACAACAGTCCACATCTCCAGCTTTGTCAAAGTATCCACAATCAATTATACTTCAGCATCAACATACTTGCCAACCAAAGTGCATTTCCATGATGACAGTGATTAGCAGTTGAAGGACTTGCATTATTTCAATTTCAAGCACAGATGAGAGGTGAGTCATTTTAATTGTGTAGAAATACTGAAAACAATGACTTGTCAAATAACCAGGTTCTGGATGAGGACAACATTCAAACTTGCCAAGAAAAAATATAATAAAGAAACTTTAAACAAAGAGGCAGAGGCAGAAGTTTGGTTATAAAGCAACTTTTATGAGTTTACAATGTGTTCTGCAAATCTATGAATGCAGTTTCAAGTGCACTAAAGGGTTCAAAAGACATTAAGCTACTGAACAGCCGGCAGTACTGTTACCTTAATTATCATTGTCCCTATAGACAATCAAACCACATTCACATTTTAACACAGACTCACTGAACTTAGAAAATGTATAAATGCCAGCTAACTAGTTAATGTAAAGGCAGCAATATTGCAAAGCTTATAGGATTTGTCAATCAGTCAGCTGTTGTTAGTTTAATAAAATTAGGTAATTGCATAGCAGGTCCAGTTCTAGGCTTAGACAACATAGGTAGCTGTCTAGACTTTGACACCCATTAGAACATTAAAGCAATACAAGGCTCAACAACAGATCATTTCACACATGGGGTCTGACCTAACAATAGCATTTTTCTTAATATAGTATTGTCAGTAATACAATGCAAACCATAATGAAAAAAAAATGTAATTAGTGTAAAGGTGCACAGCTTGTAGGACAATGAACGCAGGCTAGTCACTTGTTGGCACCCAGTATGTTCACAATTATGGAACAATCCCCAATCAACATAGTCAGCAATTACATTATTCTACAACATTATTACAGCATAATGGAAGTGGCAGTGGATGGATGGATAGATTGATTATTTGATTGATTCAGTTGGTGTATTGTGTCCCATGTGGCAGACACACTATACCAATAAGACTCAGTGGCAAAGTCCCCTAATGCTGTATTCACTTAATCTACCATGACATTTTAAGATGATCTGAATGAAAGTAACAGCTTAATTCTGTAAATATAGGCCAGATATCTGATGGTCAGATGTCTTTAAAATAATAAAAACAGGCATGAAAATGCCACTTTCAACAAATACATTTCAGAAATTACAGAAAAAATACAACATCCGAAGTCAAGAACATCTGACATGTTTCTGCAGACACATCAATGCAAGTAGTATTTCAGACCTTTTGTATGAGCTGAAGAACCTTACAAAGTAAAGAAATTGTTCATTCAAAGCACACAATATACTTTACTAGCAACAATTCTTCTCTTAACCGCTAATACACTGCTAATTCCACAGGAGAAATTAAGCAGACTGAAGAGGAGAAATGGGTGGGAGGATAAAAAGAATAGACAAAGAGAAATGTAGAAATTAGCTAAGATTTGAGCCAACAAGTTTCCATCTCCAAAGGCAGATGTGTCATTTACTCTGCCTGTGAGTCTTTTTAAAAGATCGCCAATTTATTTGATTCTCTCAGAGTGCAAATTCAGTTTTTTTTTCCTCCGAAGCTCTTTCAGCCCTCTAGTCTAGACTATTCTTCTTGTGACTAAGCTCCAAACATGCGGTTTGACAAAAAAAGCTCTCAGAGGCCAGACAAACCCAAACGCTCCCTCTATGCCTGACATCAATCAGAGACACAGGGAAACAGCAGTGAAATGACAGGCCATAATGATGGCTTTTGTCCCAGAAGGCCACATTTTTGAATGAGGATTCGTTGCTGGTGACAAAGCTGTCCTCCCTTCTCGAGAGCAATGAAAAATGAAATGGAGAGGAAAGAGATGTGTTAACTTCTTAAATAGAATGGACCTACTGGCGAGAACAGGATCTACTCCTTATATGCATTTGGCATTGAGACGGTATTTTAGGCTTGAGTAGCTTTGGTGATAATCAAATTCCTTTTTAAACAACTTGCATACAACAGTAGTCTTTTTGAAAGTCCCATCAGAATGTTTTTTAAAGCTTTTTGTCTTTTAAAGCGGTTTTGTTGTCCATTGTTGCAGTTTGCCGATGTCGCTTGTCCATCATTGTTGTTGTTTGCGGATGTTGCTTGTGCATCAGATTTACAGGTGTGCTAGAACACGCAAATACAAAGGTTCCGGCTCCAAACTTAAATAAAAATTTGATTAATTGCGATAAAATTTTTAACGCGTTAAAACCTTTGTAATTAATTAATCAAAATGAATGCATTAAAGTCCCAGCCCTACTAAAAATACATTTAGATTCAAGTTTTCCATTATATGTTTTGTTTTATTTCTGGGACATAAAGCACTACTAAGTAATGTCAGCTGGCTCAGGCATCTGCCAGGTGATCCATCAGAACTGGGGATCCTGCTCTTTCCTCCACCCGGTTTGCTACCCGGTGGCGATGTACCAAAAGCAGTTCAAAAAGAGCTTGACTTCACATGCATAAGAGGAGGCATCATCAGAGGATATTACAAGTGATAGGGAGAGTCATCAAATAGGCAGGTCGATTGGGGAGAAAATTGGGTCAAGATATTTTTTTTTAATGTGGAAAAAATGTCTTAAACAAATAGACAAAAAAACTGAGCACTCAATTTCTGTCTTGCCCTCTAGTGGAACAAATCTGAAACTACATCATGACCCTTCAGTGCTGTGCAGCCTGAAATTATATCTGGGACTACATTTTTGCATTCATCAGTAAATTATAAGCATCAACACTGCATTAAATTGCTGTATGAAACCACTGTTTGGGCTGCAAATTCAGAAGGAAAAAGATACAAATATGATTTTAAGAGTATTGTGGGTGAGACTGGACTTGAATTGTCAGCATTGGTGACTCCAGCATGGGAGAAGGGCTTTATAGAAGGCAGAAGGATGAGTGCTGGGGTCAAACACTATGAAATATTTAGCACTGATAATAGGGGAACAAGTAGAAAAGCTTGAGGAGAACATGACAGGCTGAATCATGCGCCTGGGGATTTCCAAAAAGTGGCCAGAAGATGAGACATTACTGAAAATTTAGTATGGCACTGGGTATTTAATCATGTCTTGCCGCGAGGACCTCACAAACACACATTCACATACTATTACCACTTACTTATTACCTCTATGAAAATCTGCAATCATCACTCCCTCCTTCTGCAGTAATAATATTGGCCTGCCTCTGCTTTGACATTAGGGAGCCGTCTCTATTATCTATCCTGCTGACTTTTGCTCCCGGCTCTCTCTCAGCAGTCATTACAGATTGTCAGTAACATGAACGATTAGGCCTCTAGAAGCTGTAATAAGTGTGAATGGGTCCTCTATAGGCGAGATGTGGGCTTAATGTGTCAGATAGAGAAATTAATTGTATGTGTAAGATGAAGCGTTGTTGTACACAAGGTTTTTATAGAATGATGACTATCAAACGATGTTTATGACATGCGAGTTATACAAAAGCATCAGTTGATGAAATGCTAAAGATGTGTAGTTTTCTGGTCATGTAATCAAGCTAACATTAGCTTTGAAGTCATCATTTGCCTATAATTTCAGCTACAACAAGCATCCAGTAGTGCATAACATAAATGTATGGCTTACTCCAAAAGCATATTTGTAGATTCTTCCACTTAGCCCATATGTAGCTGATCAGTCAAGATATGTTCATAATGATGCTTCAAATTAGAGAAGATAACATGGCATTTTAGACACATTGTCTATATTACTTGTCCCTTGTCACAGTTTGCGTACAAGTGTTAAGAGATTATTCTTCAATGTTTTTTTAGTAAATAAAATGGTTCTATACAAACCCAAAGGGTTCTTTCCATGGTGAAAGTGTTCTTCAGACAGATTGATGACAAATGTGCTGTAGAAGGCACCAAAAAGAGTTCCTATATTTCTACAAACTTGACGTCATAAATGCAGAAGGTAGAACCCTTTTCAGGGCTATTTAGAACCATTTTTAAAAAGATTCTGTATAGAACCATCTACCACACATTCCTTATCACTCTGAAGAACCCTTTCACAACACAAAGAACCCTTTGGGCTCCTTGAGTGTTTATGGGTCTGTATATAACTATTTTCTTAACTAAAGAACCCTTGAAGAACCACCTTTTCAAGAATGTAGATGGCTCTATATAAACAAATTTTAAAATGGTTTTATATAGCACCAAAAAGGCTAATCTATATTTACAACCTTGACATCATAGCTACAGCAGAACTCGTTTGTGGGCTATATAGAACCATTAAAAATATTTTGTATAGAACCATCTACAACACATTCCTCATCAATCTGAAGAATACTTTCATCATGGAAAGAACCCTTTGTCCACAAGAATGTTTTTTGAGTATTTATGGTTCTATATAAGAACCCTTAAAGAACCATCTTTCTTAAGATTGTATATAGAAGACTTTTGAAAATGGTACCAAAATGGGTTATTATATTGTTGTTACAAACTTGACATTCTAATGACAGCAGAACCTTTTTTTAGTGCCTTACAGAATCCTTTTCAAAAACTTTCTGAATAGAACCATCTACGACACATTCCTTTCAATCTGAAGATCCCTTGCACCATGCAAATAATACTTTCTTTGAGTGTTCATTGTTCTATATAGAACTATTTTCTTTACTAAAGACTCCTTGAAGAATCATCTCTTTTAAGAGTGTATATGATGAAGGATTCAGTCCATGAAGGGTGCAGTGAGACATTATCCACTATCCAGATCAATGCATACGTAATATTACCTTATTTCTTCATGAGCAAGCAGTTCTGATATCATTCTGTTGACCTTGAATAATTTCTCTTACCCAGGAATCCTGCTCACCTCAGTTCCTTGTGGTCACTGACATTCAATACAAATCACATGAGAACACATATTAAAAAAATGATGAAAATCAGTGGACGTGCCTATTGAGAGAAGATACTGTATGATGTTTGTGTGCTCTGTCCTCTAGAGTGACCTTTGCTTACTCCACATGTCGCCAACTCTCTTGACACTCAAACATGACTGCAGGCCTTGTGCCCAGCCATGCCTGCTGTTCACACACAGTCTGTCCTTAGCATGTTTACCCTTGATGTTTATTCCATCAGCCTAAAGTGACGGTAAATAGGAAAGGCATCCCAAGCCATTGCCAAACACACCTCAGTTGCATTACTCAGGCCAAACAGAATTACGGCATACTCACAATGCAAACACATCATGATAATTGTGAAACAGATAAAATAGGTCCCACCATACATTTTTCAATATGTATTAAAAGGCACACTCATAAAAGAGATAGTCCTTCAATGTTTCCTTTAGGAAAAAACGACTCTATATAGAACCCTGAGCACGCAAAAAACTAAAAGAGTTCTTTACATGGTGAAAGAGTTGTTCAGATTGATGAGGAATATGATGTAGATGGTTCTATATAGATTCCTTTTGAAAATGGCTTTATATAGCACCAAAAATAGTTTCTCTATTATTACAAGCTTGAAATCTTAACAATAGGAGAACCATTTTTGGGGCTATATAGAACCCTTTTCAAAAATGTTCTGTAAAAAACCATCTACAACACTTTTCTCATCAATCTAAAAAACCCATTCACAGTCAAAAGAATGCTTTTGGTTCATTGATTGTTCATTGTTCTAGCGAGTTTGGTTCTATTTCATGGTTCTAGCCATTTTCTTTACTAAAGAATACATTAAAGAACAATTTTAAAGAGTGTGTGACACTGCACCTGTGCAGAAAGCTTAAATGTCAAGCTGTCACATAGAATATTGTAGATGGATGGTGCTAGGATTGGGAACATAGAACAATCATCTGTCTGCTTCTAGCATTCTAATAAGGAGCATCCAAATTGTAGTGGCACAGTTAGAACTAGCTACAGCCTCCCAGTCAAAACCTGGATTAGTGGAGAAACAGAGCTGGCACAACCTCTGAAACAGCCTTCTGAGAATGTAATGAAAAGAGGAGGAGTACAACAGAGCTCCAGCCTGTGCTTTTCCCTTCCTCATTGCCATATAGCTGTCAAGAACACATTGGAGTATCACAACAAGCCAATTAGTAAGAGGGATAAAGAGGTGCATGTTCTCAGTAGGAGAAGGATGCCTGCAGGGAAAATCGTGAATGTATAAGGAATTAGTCAAAAAAAGGGATGGCATAACAAGACTGGGATAAAAGAAGGTTGTCGTGAAAAGACCAGCTGCAAGATAACCTCCAAACAACTGATTGTTTAGTCTTGCTTAGTTTTATAGCATTCCACTTTTCTTACACTCTTTAAATGTATACTCTTAAAATGAGTTCTTCAAAGGTTCTTTAGTAAAATAAACTGTTCTATATAGGGAAATGATTCAAACATTTTGGATCAAGGAACCCTTTGGATCTATATAGGGGAAGAAACCAAAGGGTTCTTTCCATGGTGAAATGATTCTTCAGACTAATGAGGAGTGTTGTAAATGGTTCTATACAGAACCTTTTTGAAAATGGTTCTATATAGCCCCAAAAGTGTTCTGATATTGTTACAATATCAAACAAAACAGTACTCCTCAGATGTAATACAGTACCAGTATATGAGGTCTCCATGTTTTTGGGATTTGAAGTTTCAAAGTGGAAAAATTATAGTAATTCCAAGAGGATAACCAATCCTGGTCACTCTCCCAATTTCCTTGTTAGCCAAAGTATCAAAGTATCTTTTCTACTGACAACCTGTGACCCTGCCATGCCCCTGGCCACACCCCTGCCTCATCTGTCTCTGCCATGTGCATTTGTTGTCATTCACGTCGGGTTTACATCACGTCCACACTCCAGTCTTATCATGCTATGTCAGGTTTCATTGGTTTCACCTGTGTCCTGCTAAGTACACAGCCCTGCTGGTATTTTCCCCATGATTAAGTGTGCCCTCCCAGTTTGTCAGTCCTACATCCATCATTCTATGTCACAGTAAGGAGTATATGTTTCTTTATGAATCCACAGTGTTCATTTTGTTTTTGTGTCAACGAAACTCATGTTCACTGGATTAATGTTGTTTCCATCTTCTTGTGGTCACAGACAACTTACACAACTAAAAATTTGTAGAATTACAACCAAAGCAATATGGGTGAACCCAAACTGGTTACAATGGTATTGGCGCCCTGTCCTGGGTATAGTTAGAATAATGTAATGCCATGCCCTGCACCCAGTAAGAGGGGGAGGGGACTAACCGGGACACTGATCAGGATTAGGTGGATGGTATATTGACTGAATGAATGGTGCTTCTCATGGTGTGCCCAAAATAAAAGGGCATCAAACTGACCTCTATGTAATAAATGAGTATTTTTGCTTTGGAGCCAAGTTAAAATAATAATTTAAGCAACAAGAACATATTCATAAAGCTTTGCCAGATGGGACCTGTTTGTGGAGCTCGGGACCTGATTTAATTTGTCTGCAGCCATAAAAAAAATGAGTAATTTTTCCTCATAAGGCTGTGAGCTTTATGACCTGTGCTCATATGGTGAAAATCACATTTGCAAATGTGACACAAATTGGTTGTATTCCACCCACTTTGATTATTATACCGCTTTTCCTTGGTCCCCCCACCTCTCCCTTTTCTCTCTCTCTCTCTCTCTGTGTTACCTGCTAGAGGAGGAGGCTCATATTGCCTCATGCATCAATGGATTATGCACAGTGGGCTTTATTGCTTTTATCTCTAATACACTACTATAAAAACAATTATATCATAAAACAAGCTTTGCAGAGCAAAGAAAGACACAGAGAAAGTTATGTATTTGTTTCTTTGCATTTGATGTTCCTGAAGAGCCAGGCTGGTCTTCCTAAAGAACCTTTGAATAAACAATTAATTAATGCACAAAGGGGAATGGGGATCTTTTTAAAAGAGCCCTCAGTTAAAAAATAATTAGCAAAAAATTAGACAAAAAAGAAGCCAGCACTGTTGTACCCTAAATAATAATAATAATAATAATAATAATAATAATAATAATAATCATTATTATTATTATTATTATTATTATTATTATTATTATTATTGTTGTATTTATTTTTTCTTCGGCTAACCAATAATTACATGCTCCCTCTGTCCAACGTCTATGTGTCAGGAAGGGGTAGAGGAGGTGGATGCACTGTGGGTCTTGATAGACCTTTATTTACAACTGAACTCAAAACTCTTAGCTATGAAACGTAACTGAAACTATGGCTGTGGTTATGCTGACAAATCAAGACCAGGATGATAATTCATGAGCATGGAGCCAAAATAATAGCATGGTAACAGTACAGGCTGACATTATATGATGGACGAGGACAGAGATGAGGGACCAGGGCTGTGGAATCATGAGACACGATGAGGGTGTGATGTGGATAGCTGACTGTGCTTGGAGGAGAACTGTCAATTCTATGACCCCTGTCATAGCTAATTAGCATGGTGACCTTACCCTAGTGTAAACAACAAAGTGTACTATGTTACAAGTATGTTACATGCTACTAGGATGTTGTTTGGCCACTGCTGCATCTATGACTACACTGTTGCTGTGCCTGTACTACTACTAAGCCTATTGCTATGCTGTTGATAGACTACTGCTGCCATGAGACTACCACTACTGTTGCTGAACTGCTGTTAAGAAGAAATTACTAGGCTGGGCCACTGGTGCTACTGAACTATGGCTAGTGGGGTCACAGCTAAGACCATGCAACAAGGATGTGCAACAATGTTAATGTCAGATTCTGTACGTTGGATGGAATTATGAGCACTGCATCTGACAATAATAAATAATAAACTTAATTACTCAGCCATGCTACAGTTAACACTCTCAGCCAATCAAATTGCAGGATTTGAACTAACTGTGGTATAATATAAGTTAATAAAGTTTAATACACTTTTATCTCTCCAGGTTAGGTGCATGTGTGTCCCAGTCTATGTACAATACCTTTCCATTGACATGATCAAATATGCAGTGCTGAATGCCTGGGTCAGCAAAGAGTGCACCCTCAGGCAGAAGGTATGCCTGGAACATATGGTGAATATTAGTTTTGGGGGGCTGATAGAGAGTTCATGGAAAGTCTTATTGTTATCACAGAGGGTGAGAAGGACATAGCTAACCATCAAAAAAGCTACACAAGTCAGTGAAAGGGAAAGAGTCTAAGTTTGGTTTTGAAATGCACCCCCTCTCACATTCTCCCACACAGCTAAAGCTGAGAGTCTGGCGGATGCATTCAAGTAGTTGCTGATTGTTCTTGACAGACCACGCTTCCGCTCTGCCTGGAGAAAAGGTGAAGAGTAAAGGGAAAGATCACAGACTGTGCGAGCGCTTGTTTCTCTGCCTCATAAAAATGCCACCCGCCTTTACTATCTCCATCACTGTCGCCCAGTGTCTGCGCTCGCGGCCGGCCAGACGGGCCCCAACCCCTGTCATCAGCCACTAATGCCTGCCTTCCTCCTGAGACCTGCAATAACATGGCACGCAGCAGAAGGGGCATCCACGGGCAAACAAGCTGCCAGGAAGAGCATACACTTCATCTACTAACATCGTCTCAGCTAATGTCCCCGATTCCCAACTTTCTGTTTCAATTTCACTCACTTTTAAAAATGAAATGTTTTATTTAACAATCTAACAAGGTTTGAAGATGAGCCCACAGCTACAGCATCTCTAATAAAAGCCCTATTTGGACTGGATTCGTTCATACGTTCGTCTCTGAAGGGATGAAAATGACTACAGAGTGAGTGAGTTTGTAGTGGATTTTATTTATGAATGTGAAAATGAGTCACATGACCATAGTTATTATTATTTAATAGCATACAACCGTTATCTTATATGCCTAATACTGATCAGGGTTACCCCCTCCTTGGGCATTACAGACTCAGTCAAGACCAGGACAGGGCACCATTCCATTGCTGGGTGCACAATATACACCCACAATTTAGAGAACCCAATTCACCTGACCTCCATGTTTTTAGACTGTGGGAGGAAACCCATGCAGACATTGGTAGAACATGGAAACTCCACCCAGATCGTGGCTTGAACCCATGACCTCAGCACAGAAAGGCAAACCACCAATCCACCATGCTGCCCAGCGTATAATCTCATTCTTTATTTTATTGTGCTTATTGTTGTGCACAGTGATACAGGAAGTAATTACTTACTTACTTGTAGCTTATATTAAAATAAATTTTTAATTATTTTCATCAATTTTAGTTCTTTTTTTTTTTGGACAGGAAGATTTTCCATCCAGACTGAGTAGATGGTATTTTAGTAATTGAGGAGGTTTTCTGGTGGATGTGCCTGAAGTCTAAGAGTCAAAAAAGTATTAATTCTCCAGTACAATCTGCAAAAATCACAGGAACTAACATTCACACAAGAACTGAGTTGTGTAAAGTAGGTAAGATGGCGTTTTTCTCAGAGGAGGAGGCAGAAAAATAAAGACATGGTGGATGCAATAAAATCAGCACGGAGCTCCTGTAAAAGCGGAAGTTACCTCAGGACCCCTGATACATGTGACACATCTAAATCATGTAAATTCAAAGTGCTATTTAAATTCTTAAGATTCATTTATACCTACAATCATCATCATCATGTGTAAAATCATAAAAATTATTCACATATACACTGCTCAAAAAATAAAGGGAACACTAAAATAACATCCTAGATCTCAGTGAATAAAATATTTCAGTTGAAAATCTTTATTTATTACATAGTGGAATGCATTGAGAACAAAATAACATAAAAATGATCAATGTAAATCAATTATTACCCCTTGGAGGTCTGGATTTGGAATCATACTCAAAATCTCGTACCACCC
>BRDA01077151.1:1554-23813 GCA_036984385.1 Crenuchus spilurus | reverse complement strand
GATGCAGTCTGTTCCCACACTGAGAATAAGATGGGGGCAGCTGCTCCTGGTAGACTTTGAGTCTCTAATGCACTTTTCTGTTTGTTAAAGAGGAGGCAGAAGACTGCTAATGTAATGCACCAGCCTGTCTTCCTAAGAGTGACTGAAAAAATGAAGAGAGACGGAACGAGACAGGGGCTGAGGGGCTAATGAAATGTATATATGCATGTAGAACTGAACTTGTTCAAGATAAACTGCCTTGACATAAATGTTGCAGAAAATGGAACATAATTAAAAGCAAACTTCAAAGGAAATAAAATCGACCTCAGCTGGTGTCCAGACTTATTGAAGTTATTGTGTTATTAGCTTGCACAGACCAGCTTGCACTGTATTTAGTTGAACATATCCAGGAAGGACTCTATCCAAACATGTTTTATTGAAATTGTTTTGTGACCTCCCATTCACTTAAAAATGGCATTTGCATTCTCATGTTGATGGACAAATGATTTAAAAATGCTGTTAATGTGTACAAAGTGTTTAGAACCTTAGAGGTTTATTGCCAGCAGCCAGAGCACCTGTACAAAAACGCATGCTAACCACTGACACTGAGCAGGTTGTGGTCTGGGGTGTGTTTCCCAAACAATGACAGAGGCTAGCACTGAACTGGCACTGGCACGATGCATCGTTCAACTAACCAACATGTTTCCTAAAGTAGGTACCACAGTAGTCTGAGCCACTTTGGTTTAACCACCATAGTCCAAACTACAATGTTTCCAGATGTGTTCAGTCAATATTCATTCAAATATACTTCTTTTTGCTATATTAGGGTTTGTAAATAACATTTCTGTAAGCTTGTATGGTTTACGCATTTGACACATGCTTTATTTATGTGTGTTGTGTTTGTCGGGAGGTCCTATTGTAATTGTAATTCAGATGTAATTAGCCAATGGAGAGTGAGCATTTACCATGCAGGCTTAAAATGCAGGACTATCCTGTGCTGACTACTGACCAGCATGCATAGGATTGAATGATGCTTTGTTGCCTTACAGAGTTTAATCACACCTGCAGAAAGCTTGCAACATTGTCAGGCGAATGTTCTTTGATTTCTCCGGTGTCTTCAACACCATCCTGCCTCCAGCTGGAGCAATGCAGGATGACCCTGCCATGGTACCCTAAGTCACTGAGCTCAATATCAGCAAAGGAAGTGATACTGGATGTCTGGTGTTTTATTAGGCTTTAGAAGCAAACCACTTTATGGGAGGACAGGAAGGTGCAGATCCACACAAACTATAATGTAGCCTACTTAACCTTCTTGAGTCAGAGTTCCCGCCAAAGGGAGCATAAACCAAAATTATGCAAAAACACTTATATAACTGCAATATTTTATCCTAAAAACAAAATGAAACATACCCCAGAAACCTTAAAGGGTCTAATTTTCAAATATATCGCTTGAGTCAAAATAAATTTTTAGATGTTTGTGAGAGGAGCTTAAATAAGCAGAGACATATTTGTCAGAGCGAGTCAGACAGCTGCTAATTTTTCCCACCAAATAATGCGCTCTGTCATTCATATGATAATGACATGGTAATTCCGGACACTCCATTGGTGGATTACTGTGGAATACGTGGAATGTGAACCTGAACAAAAGACCTCTCTCCTCACATGTATTTCATAAATATTAAATCTAGGACCCAATGAAGACAAACATTTAAGGTGTTGCAAAATGTTTAAGATGTTGCAAGCACCCATAGATCTACTGCATCAAAAGTTCTCCTTTGTTAATCATATTGTTTTTTTGTGCTCTGATCTGGTATAGTATTTAGCAGTGTGAGTCATGTGTTGTGCCCTTTTCGTAGCTATGCCACTGACAACATTGGAACAGCAAGGACCTCTGGGTAATTAAAATCACCGTTCAACTCTTCCATCACTTTTTAACATCAGGAGTAGAAAACAGGACGCAAATCTTCACCAATACAGAGATGCCCTCGTAACCTTGTTGTGGTGTAAATGTATAAGAGAGTGTGAGAGAGGGAGATTTTGAAGAAAAGGAGAAGATGAAAGTGGTTCTGCCTCTCAGATTTTTATATCTCTATTCCACATGAATATTTAAGACTTAAATACCCAAGAGGCATAAAAATTAGGACTTTCCGAAACCATAAAATGGAACATATCAGTTGGAGATGACATCAAAGTCTTTAATGAGGACCAGTGAGTCCAATGAAAACTGTTTAGACTGTTTCGACTTTTAGAGAACCCAGTGAAACATTACAAGTTCTCCATCCTTTCCCTCAGTTTCCTTCTTGTAATCTAGTTCTTTTGTCTGTAAATATAACCTGGACTCTATAATTTAACTCAGAATTGCTTTAACACCCTTAATAGATGTTTTTATTTTTGCTCCTGAGTTTAATATAGCTTCTTTAATGTGATATTACACTGCATGGAAGGTCCAAATTTGACAAGCAACGTCGACTCAGCTTAGTCTGGTTCCTGACTTGCATCATTTCCCTTTTATTGCACTACTGCAATTTGAAATGTAATTTTGAATCACCATTTATGTTGAAATGACTGAGATTTTCAGGATAAATAAAGGCATCTAAAGAGTTCTCTAAGGGAGACTGAATAGCTTGTGCACGTCTTGAGTGGCTTATTTAGTGCTGTTTCTTGAAGAACATATTATTTTATTACTCCACAATCTGCTTAACAAAGGTAAAATGACTTACCCCTGGGCTTCCTGACTACTTCCTTCAATCTTTCTTTTACTTACGTGATGATGGAGTAAATTACAGTGACTGGAACTTTAATTTGCTATAAGCTGATGGGTTTCAGTATACGGTAATATAATTACATATTGCAGATACAATTTCTTTAAAAAATATAATATTTTCTATTATTTTTATCCAGTTTTATCTGAATAAAATTCTTACTTGGGTAAGTCATCCTTTCTCATCTATGGCATTCAGCTAAGAAATGGAAAGAAAATGAATGAAAGCACAGTCAATGCTGTCTTCAGTGCCAGATGTGGCTTATGAGGATATTCTAATCACATTGTTTTTCCAAACGTATGGCTAAATACATGGTTATGTGCAAATAGTTTCTGTATCAGGCTGGAATAGAGGGCATTGAGAGGTCCAGGATTTTGTATTGTATTCAATTCAGACTGGTTCCAGGAAGACTGACCATCTGAAACCCTACCACATTCTTGGCCACGCCTCCTGCCTTGTCTATGTCTTAGTCGTCTGCTCTTTGTTTTCAGTCTGCCATGTGTGTGCCATGTGCTTGTGTTTACCTGGTCAACGTGTCTATGTCCACATCATATCTCCACCCCCGGCAACATCACATCTCCGTGTTTACACCAGCCTCGTCTCTGATCACAGCCCTGCATGTCAAGCACATGTCTAATTATGTTGCTATTTAGCTTCCTTGTGTTTCTGAATCCATTGTTTGTCATTGTAGGCCACCATAGCATATTATATGTCTCTCACATTTGTTTTGAGACCCTCTCCTGCTCAGCCACAGTGATATGACACCATCCTTGGCCCAAGACTCAAAGCTTAAACGAATTTTAACTCTTTATCACCAGCTTTCCCAGGTTTTTTGAGATTCTTGATTCCCCCCCCTCCCTCTTCTTGATCCCCCCTCCCTCTTGTGGGCTATCAGGTACCAGCTACTCTTATGTAAATTATTGCTGGGATTCCATCCCCCAGCCTTCTTTGACAATAGTATGAAAAAACAATACCTAGTTACATGTATGAGGCCTCTTTTGTTTCTGGTTTTTTGTGTTCTTCAACATTCACTGTATAATATGTAATAATAAGTAAATGTATGATAATCATGTCATTTGTGTCATTACAAAAAAAAAAATAAACCATATTTCATTGTTGTAATTTAGAATAACATGTAATTTCAGCAGAGACTGTCAATGCTTGTACATACTCTGTATGTAATTTTATAAATTTTGTTTTATTTAATTTTATAAAATATATAATAATATTGCTTGTAAATCTATATTGCTTTTGTATTTTTATTTGTAATAAAAGCACCATGGAAAGCCATGAAACACTGTCAGGCCTGCCCTCATGTCCCTAGTTCTGGTCTCTGTGTTTATGTCTCCCTCTTGTGTTCAAGTTAAGTACCGCACGCCCATATATGTACTTCCTGTCTTGTCCTGTGTTAATCATGCCCAGGTGTTCTGTATCCCTTGTCATTAGTCTTCCCCTTTATAAGCCCTGTTTGTGTCTCACTCCCTTGCGGGTTATTTTGGTTTGGTTATGCCTTGTCATTGAGTTATTTGGTTAATCTGACTTGATCCTGTTTCCATGTGTCCAGTCCAGGATTGATTTCCTTATGTTTGTGTTATGTTCTAGTGCTAGTCTTAGTCTTTGAATCTGTTCATGTTTACAGCCATCGTGCTGCTTTTTGTTTATTCTGTGTTCTGTAAATTAAAATCCCATTTTAGTTATCTCTGCCTGCGTTTGCCCTTCAATCCCTGCCCCGCCTCACAAACACCCAGTTACATGAAATGTATGAGGTCTCTTCTGATTCTGCTTTTTTATGTTCTTTGACATTCACTGTTTAATAAGTAATAATATGAAAATGCATGATAATAATGTCATGTGTCATTACAGAAAAAAATAAAATGTATTCCGTTGTTGTTGCTGACAGTTCAATATTTTGACAAAATAAAATTCCATTTCTATACTTTGTCTTTGATTTGTTTCTTGTGCCTGTTGCAAATATTACATTTCTACCTTCATAGCCAAGGGTATACATACATTATTAGATATAAATTTATTTTAGTAAAGACAAAAATAATAATAACATGAAAATGAAGTAAATAGTATAATAATTATTAATAAAAAGATTTATGTACAATAATACACTTACAAACAAACTTATGATTTCAATGATGAAAAAATATTTGAAATTAGTGAAAAACTAATAAACATTTTCAATATTTTTAAATGTATTGATTTATTAAAACTTTGCTGCCTCGTGGCATGACAGACAAATAACAGACAAATGTCATCATATCATCAAATTATATCAAAACATTACAGTTAATGTTGTTTAAAGGTAAAAATTACAAAAACTTTTCTGAATATGCACCTTATTCTGACAAGCATGCACATACACACCCAATGCATGTACACAAGTATGTACACACAAAATCTCCTTTCATTCCCACTCTTTACTCTTTCCCTGGCGAATTGTCACAATGACCCGATCTTCCTCATCACTGAATGACATCTCATCTTCAGTCTGTACAGGCTGTTCTTTTTATCTTTTTTATATTATTATCTGGATAAAGATGGAACTTTTGAAAAATGTTGTGAAAATGCACTTTTCATTAGAGAAAATATTGGATGTGTGACATGTTCACATGTTCTGAAAGAGGAAGCAAAATAGACCGTTGTGGGCTTTTTTTGCATTTGCATTGGTTAGTATTTGAGTCTCCCTTTACTGACATAACACTGACAATTACATGGTTGTCTCAGTGTGTTTTAAAAAGCTACAATAGGTTATGTTGCCTGGAGACATTTTCCAACTGAGGATGCCATCCAAGTGCTTTTCTAGTCTCTCATTATATCAAGACTTGAGTACTGCAACTCACTCCTGACTTATCTTACTATGTGAGCCATCAGGCTCCTGCAGCTGATTCAGAATGTAGCTGCTCAGCTGGTCTTCAATCATCCCAACTTCTCCCACATTACTCTACTGTTGCATTCTTCTATATAGCCAGTTTATAGTCTTCACATTTCAGAGTCCTGGAGGGCTTGTTTTTTTACTGCTTATGCTCTTTGATATCTCAGCAGACTTTATAGAGAAGTAAATTCTGTCATAAAATCTCAGGAAAAGGTTATTAGCAAAGACATTAACTATTGGGGGCCCTGTCATCAGCCCAGGTCCAAAACTTTCAGTCTAGAGCAGATACTACCAGTTAGATGGCAGGCATGGGTAGAGCCACCCTTCTGGGCAACAGGACAAGGTGGTGGGGAGGAAGGAGGATGACTTTGACGCATCGTTTCCTGCGATCGATAGAGCAGAAACAAAATGCTTCCTTTTAAAGTTGAGTAGTACCTTGGGATTGGCCAGGAAACCAAATGAATAAGTGATGTGGTACTGGCTTAGGTAAGCACTGATAACCGCCCAAGCATTAGGCTTTTATTGCAGAACTGTTGCTTCTGCTTTCATTTCCCATAGGTGAGACCAAAAGCAGACATATTTGAGAGGGTCCATTTTTCAGGAGAAATGTCTGAGCAACAGGAGATTTAAGCTAAAGTCTAATTTATGTTCCCATCTGTTTGTTGTCTAAACTACTGAATTGTGATTTTTCTGTCCTATTGGTCTAAGCAGGCAAGTTCGGTGTTTCATTCTTCAGACTGAATAAATCTCTGCTTTGCTGTGTTTATTGAAATGCTACACAGTCACGGCCATGTCCCAGTAATCAATTTAATAGACCCCTGCTGATCATGATATTTTTGGGAGCTTGAGGGCAGAGGAGGGGGTGTCTGAAGACCCCAAGCAACATCTTAGAAAACTGAGTATGACAGTTCACAGTCAGTGAAAGGACTTTATGTTCAGCTCTTTACACAAAGTTTCAGCTTTACCCACTATTTGATAATAGGTCAATGAGAAAGGTATTAATTGTTAACATCAGTTATAGAAGTGTAGAACAAGTGGTATGTGCAGACACTACAAAAAAAAAGAACTTAAATGGTGTGAATGCTGAGTGAACATCAAACTCAATTAAATGTGGCAGTATTGAGCCAAAAATATACTTGAGTGAAAGTCAAAAAGTATCTATATTTTAAATTATTTGAAAGTTTTAAAATAATTTATATAATTCTATATTATAAACTGCTTTTAAAGTTTATAAACACATAAATTACAGACTTCAGAGACAAAATAATTATTAGACTTTAAAATAATACGTGTAACATTGACATTTTGTAGGGAAAAACAAAGTCAGAGAAACAATGAGAAACAAAGTCAGAGAAACAATGAGAAACAAAGTCAGAGAAACAACGAGAAACAAAGTCATAGAAACAATGAGAAACAAAGACAGAGAAACAATGAGAAACAAAGTCAGAGAAACAATGAGAAACAAAGCCAGAGAAACAACGAGAGACAAATCCAGAGAAACAAGAAACAAAGCCCAGAGAAACAATGAGAAACAAAGCCAGAGAAACAATGAGAAACAAAGTCAGAGAAACGAGAAAGAAAGCCAGAGAAACAACGAGAAACAAAGCCAGAGAAACAATGAGAAACAAAGTCAGAGAAACAACAAGAAACAAAGCTAGAGAAACAACGAGAAACAAAGCCAGAGAAACAACGAGAAACAAAGTCAGAGAAACAATGAGAAACAAAGCCAGAGAAAGAACGAGAAACAAAGCCAGAGAAACAACGAGAGAAAAAGCCAGAGAAACAATGAGAAACAAAGCCAGAGAAACAACAAGAAACAAAGTCAGAGAAACAACGAGAAATAAAGCCAGAGGAACAACGAGAAACAAAGTCAGAGAAACAACGAGAAACAGTCAGAGAAACAACGAGAAACAAAGTAAAAAAAACGAGAAACAAAGCCAGAGAAATAAAGTCAGAGAAACAATGAGAAACAAAGTCAGAGAAACAATGAGAAACAAAGCCAGAGAAACAAGAAACAAAACCAGAGAAAATACAAGAAACAAAGCCCAAGAAACAACGAGCAACAAAGTCAGAGAAACAATGAGAAACAAAGTCAGAGAAACAACGAGAAACAAAGCCAGAGAAACAACGAGAAACAAAGCCAGAGAAACAACGAGAAACAAAGCCAGAGAAACAACGAGAGACAAATCCAGAGAAACAAGAAACAAAGCCAGAGAAACAATGAGAAACAAAGCCAGAGAAACAATGAGAAACAAAGCTAGAGAAACAACAAGAAACAAAGCCAGAGAAACAACGAGAAACAAAGTCAGAGAAACAATGAGAAACAAAGCCAGAGAAAGAACGAGAAACAAAGCCAGAGAAACAATGAGAAACAAAGCCAGAGAAACAATGAGAGAAAAAGCCAGAGAAACAATGAGAAACAAAGCCAGAGAAACAACAAGAAACAAAGTCAGAGAAACAACGAGAAACAAAGCCAGAGGAACAACGAGAAACAAAGTAAAAAAAACATCGAGAAACAAAGCCAGAGAAATAAAGCCAGAGAAACAACGAGAAACAAAGTCAGAGAAACAAGAAACAAAACCAGAGAAAATACAAGAAACAAAGCCCAAGAAACAACGAGCAACAAAGCCAGAGAAACAATGAGAAACAAAGCCAGAGAATCTACAAGAAACAAAGCCAGAAAAACAACAAGATGAGTGATGAACGAGTGGGATGATGCTTTGTTTTCGTGAAATTAGCGGTGAGTTACATGGGCACGCAAACAAACTGGGCTGAGGAACAAGAACTGGAATGAATATTCCTCAAAAAAGTTGGTTAAAGTTATCGACAATAACCAAATTATACAATAATCAGGGTAAACGATAACTGAGGTTCCACTGTATTTTCATCTTGCTTCATTAATGAGAAAGTGGAAATAAAGTAATGTGATTAGCCACTCAGATTTGCCTTTGACTCTCTTCTCTTACACTGAATGCTGCAATTGTGTGAGGCATTCATCTGCAGGAATTTGTGCATAGCCACACTTAATGGAAAGCATTTTTGTATTATCATTAAACCTTATCATTTAACACACTTTTAACAAATCTAGACAACTGGAAATAGACATTTATGATTTGATTTGTAGTGCAACCAGTGTGGCAGTCTCATTGATCTTATTAAATGCATACTTTTTAGTAGTCTATAGCAGTAATAAAACATATTTAATTGAATGTACAAAGTTGAAATGAGACCTGATCAATATCAGTATATTTAAACAAGGTGTGTTTTAATTGGATGATGAATCATTTGCCATGTTTAGATGAAAACATCTGCATATTAATACAAACACTAACAAATCTTAATATATCATTTATCATTTTTTATACAATTATTAAATATGTTCTGAACTAAAATGTACTCACATTTGGTCTAATTATTTCAAACTTCTATTAGGATAGTTGTTTTTAGGAATAATCCTATTTTATTTACACTGTAACACAACAATTAAGTTTACAAACATGCTAGCATGGCAATCTGCTCTCTGTCCCCCTGGCATATTCTGCATTAACAGCTTGGCTGTCCTTTGTCAGCCTTGGGTAATGGATTAGACGAGGCAGAATGGAGAATGGAAGATGAACTCACAATGCTGACAGCTTCATTAGCTACAGTTTATCCCAGATTATTCCGCTTTTAGTCCCTGTGGATCAAGTGGGAAGTGAGGAAGAAACAACAGTGGAAAGGTCAGACACACACATGTTTGTTTCTGTGAATTGTGGGGACATTACCTAGATTTACTCAAACATTAAAACCCTAAGCTTAACCTCAAAACATGTTTCACTTTATGTATGTATACCATTACCTTCAGCTCAATTGTGTGCAATACAACATACTTTTTATATTGTATATTATTCTTATTTTATGATTCTGTGACCCTGCGGTATCCCTGGCCATGCATGTCTCGGTCATGTGTTCTGAGCTGTAAAGTCTAGATGTGCTGTCTGTATACCTCGTTCACATCATGTCTCATCCACGCCCCAAACACATCACGTCATGCCACGTTTCATTGAATACACCTGTGTCTTGTCTGCTCACAGCACTGTCCAATCTCCTGTCAAGTTTGCTTTGAAAGCCTTCCCAGTGTGTCAGTCTGTGTCTGTCATTGTAAGTCAACCCTGTTTGTCTATGAGAGTTCGTATTGTCATTACAGAATTTGTATGTCACCCTTGTTAAAGATCACATTTTGCTTCAGGTTCACAGCCACAGTATTTTATATCCTGTGTATTAAAGTCACATTTCTGCATCAACTCTGTCTTCCATCTTCTCCTTCAAACCTACTCATAAAAGTACTGACAGTATGTACATATTTACTTCTTTCACCTACCAGGGCACTTCATCATGTACAATTTGTAGGAGAACCCTATACAGCACTGCATCACATTTTCTCTACTGAAAATGGCTCGTTTTGGGACACTTTCTAGTAGGGGTGCAATAGAGTACACTTATTGCACCCTTTTTTATTGGAAAGGCAACCAAATAAGGGGACTCATTAAGACAGATGATCCATCTTTAATGTTCTAGAGGCCGCAGCATCATCATTTATTGCAAAAAAAGGGCCACTCATTTTTTTTTCCCATGTGAAGGGCAGCTTACTGGACACTATTTGCCATTCTAGAGGGCACCTTTGTGATGATTTTTCATAGGTGCACAAGATTGGGGCGCACCCCCTGAGTTCATCAGTGCTACATTCCTAACTAAAGGAGTGATATTTTGATAGAAACATTCTAACATTAACAGGTAACAAAATGTTTTATATTAATTAGTGACAGGAAAGTAAAACAGGTTAATTTTATTAATGTTATGAGAGGAACACTAACCCTTATTTGGACTCTGAGAACACCCACCCACTCCCTCCATCAATTCATAACCTGTATACTAATTTCCTCTCCATATAGGAGTGTATGCGGAGACATCAGGCTAATCTCTTGTCTTAAAGTATAATTAGTGTGGAGAGACAAGGTGTGTATTAGTAAAAGCAAAACAAGTAGAATGGTTATATCCTTGATATTACATATGGTTGTTACATTTCCCCTCTTTCGTTTTTGTTCATTATCCGGCTATGATTACAGTTGCCTTGGTGTTTTGGCTTTGCAACAGTGAGAAGATATTATCTGTGTAATGTTGGACCTCTAGCAGAGCAAACACTCATCATCAACCCTCTTGAATCAGCTCCAGCAAAGAGAACAAAGAAGTGAGCAGCTTGGTTCAGTTGCAAAGCTGCACGTATGATGAATACATTAATATTACTGCTATTAATGCACTACAGACATAATTACAATACAGACATAATTGAATGCATTAATGGATAAAGACACTAAAATGATCTCATTCAGCACATCTCGTAAAGCTTGTATATCAGTATTAATGCTAAAACATTCAAAGACAGCAAAAATAAGATGTAAACAAAAATAGAGAAATAGAATAAATAGAATACAGAACCTGTTTTCAGTGAGAATCATCTGTAGAGCCTGACAGACATACGTTTGCATTAGGACTTATATGCACACTGACACTATGAGCACAGCACAGCTCCTGTGTGTATTGTCATGTAAATTTCATTCAATATGAAATCATGCTTCAGCTTCTACACCAGCAGATATCATTGTGACTTCAAAGGCCACCACTCCCGATCTGTTCTCCCAATAGTTTGGAGCCTTTCCATTATTGATGTTTACACAACCCTTTGTGAATTCCAAACAAGATTGCTGGGGATAAGGAGAACAAATTGATCTCGTATTTAATGGCTGGTTCTCTTTGCTGAGGTCTGTTGCCTGCAGGTGTAATCACTGGGTCACTGCATGCCAAAGGTTCAAGTCTCGTGATCTTTTGATCCAAACAGAGGACATAAATGCAGAGCTTTTATAAATGCAGGGGTGGATTTAACCAACATGCAAACCATGCAATTGCTTGGGGCCTCGGAGATTAGGGGGCCCCCTGCTGGCCAAAAGAGAAGAAATGACCGTTTTGGTTCTCTGCTGATTTTTCCATCCAAAAACAGTGTTACACTATATTCAAAGAGACGAGTCAAGCACTAGGACCCAGCACAAACAGCCACTCAGTCGGACGCCTATTTCTCTTTAGACCGCTCACAAGCTCATCAGCTCTGTTATTGCTAACGTGTGATTGGCCATCCCGGCGGCCTTCAGCTCGTATGCATTGTTGGGTCTGGTGTCTCTCATCTTCCTCTTCACAATAGCTCATAGTTTAGGTTTAGGTGAGTTTACTGCCCAGCACAGTGATACTGTAGTTATTAAACCAGATGTATATATGTATATGTATGTATATGTATATATATGTATATGTATGTGTATGTTTGTATGTATATATTGTATATATATGTATGTATATAATCTGTTTTTTTCTTGACATCTGTGCTGCACTCTGTGATGATGAAGACTGGTGGTCTGTAAGCTGCTTAGTTTTGTAAAATCATAAACATCACACATGTAAAATTGATTCTTCTGTGTAATCTCTCCGTAGCTGAGCTGTTGAGCCTGTTGTGCTTTCTGGGTCCCTGTGGCATCTTGGTGGTTGTGCACCAGTGTTAGTGATAGTGAATTTTTCAGACAGAACTGTGTGGAATGATAATATGAAGGTATTTGCAGTAGGATCTCACCTGTGGTGCTCCCCTGTACTGATACTAATGCTTTTGAACAGCTCCAGGTGTGTGTGGCTCACTGTGTTTGATCTGCCTACACTCTTCCCCTCCCACTGCTGACCTGCTTATTTGCTCCAGGGTCTGACCTCCTTACACTTTATGGTGCAAGGCAACATGGCAGCATTTGGGTGTGAAGGATCTTTTAAAGCTTCAAACAGCTTTAAGGTAATGTGTCAGTTTAATGTATACCTATGTAACACTACAGTGACCAGGATTTCATTAATGCTAGAATGACCATAGTGGCCAATGGACAGTATTTTGATGATGTCACATAATCATGCTACCTCCATGTTGGCAGGCAAGTTCATTGGGCATTGCAGTGGGAGGTTTATTATGAGATAATCATGAAGTATTGTTTTGTGATAGTATCATCAGGTGCTGGCAGAAATCTTTAACTCCACCCTTATCCAGGCACCTGCCTGAAGACTGCTACCATCATCCCAGTCCCAAAGAGCTGCACAGTGATAGATCTGAATGACTACCAGCCAGTAGCCCTCACGCGATAGTCATAAAATGTTTGAAAGACTGGTTATGTCCCACATCAAAGCCACCATAAATGGCACTGGGGACCCACACCAGTATGCATACCACAAAAAACGATCCACAAAGGATGCAATCTCTTCTGTAGCCCACTCAGCCCTCACCCACCTGAAATGGATGGATTCCTATAACTGTATGCTCTTTTTGGACTTCACATCCACTTTTAACACCATCATTCACCAGAGCCTGGTCAACAAACTTGTGATACGTGGACTGAGACCTTCACTCTGCAACTGGGTCCTAGACTTCCTGACCAACAGGCTGTAGGCTGTGAGGATCCACAATGTCTTCTTTCCCACCTTAATCCTCAGCACTGGCTCCCCAGTGACACATTTGAAGCTTTTTTGTTTTAAAGTTGATCACTATGAGCTTATGACAATCAAAAAATCCAGAATCTCAAATTATTATAATAATTAATTTGAAATTTGAGCAAAATTAATTTTAACATAGCATGAAAAGCACAAAATTTAACGTTTCTACTATATTCTAATGTTTAAGATGCACTAGTATGGTACACACATGGTGCTGCAGTAGGGGGTCGCAGACATAGTCTCAACACTTCATGCTGCTGGTGTCAGATTTGCAGTTTGACTGCCAAAATGCCGGTTTGTTGTTTTAATGACGTGATTTGAATTTTGCCTTTTTATAGTATGCTGATTTTTGTTAAGGTCCTATTTGATTCACATGTACCTGCTTAATTTCACAGATCTAGTCTCTTAAATATTGCATATTTTTTGTATTGTCTAAGAAAAGTGCATAGTATTTGTTAAATGACTTTTAATTAAAAAATAAAATGTGCCATGTTAATGATGTGTGAGGCAGAACAAAGATCTTAGGTTTTATGTTCAACACACTCATATCTCTTTAGTCTTTGACAGGCCATTCAGTCCTCTGATTTGTAACACCTATTCTGTCCTTTTGTCATCCTTTCTTGATGTAGTTCCCACAGCACTGTGTCCACTCCATTAGACACATCTACTGTAACAGAGTGATGACCCTTCAGCTATAGATAGATAGAACTCCAAGTGCAGAGCACACAAAGATGAAAAGCCAAAACAGCCCAACCTAGAGTTCAGCAATGAATAGCTTGGGAAAAGGTTTGAGAGACTCCAGGCTCATAAAAGGTAAAAGCTACCCAGTCTAGCCTGTTATAAGGTCACAGCATACTACCACACAAGGGCCAAACCTTCACCTTGCACCTCCTGGGGTAGTCTTTTTGTAGATTTTCAGGTATATTTAGATACATTATCTATTGTAGAAGATATTCTCTTTTCATTCTCTGATTTTTTACAGGCCAAGTGATGTTTGCTTCCTTAATTTGCTGGAGTTGTGGTGCACATACGTACGTGTCCACTGCACTGGAAAGGAAAGATGGAAAGATGACTCTGAAAATGAAACAAAACTTATCTCAAGGGCACTAAAGGTAGAGGCTCTACCCTTTTCCAAAGTGCGCTGCCACCTGGGCTAGGTCTAAACTGATACCTACACTTGACAGATGCAGTGCCGCCCCAAGGGAACCTCTACAGAGCCTAAGCACCACTTCAGTGGGAAAGCCTCTCTGACAGAACTGCTACATCAGTGAAGGGAGACTTCCACTGCCCAATGAATGCCAAAAAAGGAGGAAGAGCTGTAGTACTGCACCATTATACTGTAGCTCGCCAGGCTTGTGGGTGGTCTGTTGGGCTTCTACTTAAAGCAACAAAATAATTGTCTTAAATACTCCCATGAAAACAATAAAGATGACAACATACCTGGCCTCCATAATCTAGACCGAGAAAAGGAGATTCAGGGGAAAGTTGGGGCAAAGCAGGACCTACAAAAACCTTGCTGCAGACCAGGAAACTGAAAGGCTAAACTGCAGTGGTGGAGCCTTTAAGAAAACCAGTAACCAGTTGAGTGTGATGAGCTGGTTACTGGTGATAACCAGTAAGAGGAAAGGAGATCACTCCAGTTAACAATTGCTGAGCCCAAAAAGGAGGTAACCCGATAATGATGACAAGAAAAGGGCTCGCTCTAGTGACAACACTCCGACAATCCACTGTCAGTAGTCGCGTTTCCATTGCAGTTTTGCACAAAACTTTATCGATATTCTGTTTTGTCAACTTTTAATGAACTTTGTGATGCTGTGAGATCTCTAGTGGAGCAGCTGCACATTGTCCAAGGATTCTCCTCGTTATTCCAAATATGCCGCGTCATCTTCATCCTCTTACTTTCTGTTGTTGTCTTCTTCTTTGTCATCTTTTTCGCCAATAGAAACGTCCGGTTGTTGATCACGTGACTCCCTTGATGCGAAAAAAGTCAGTTCGAGTGTTTCCATTACACTTTTGTGATATAAACCAATTTTGATACGAGTGAAAAACCACCTCATCTTAGCGCCAAAAACTTATCAAAAAACGTGACTTTTTTCGAAATTGTCGTGTTTCCATTAAACACATTTTTATTCGCAATTCTAATTTGCGATATTTCAGGGTCAATGGAAACCCAACTAATGTTAGACTTAGCCCTTAATGTTAAGACTTAGCCTTAGACACTGTACCACAATCATTAAATAAATAAATTAATAAATTAATCATTTAAATGTTGAATGGTGCAATGTTGTCCGTATGTAAACTTCATACCAAATGGCAGTGTTATTTTGATATTGTCACCACTACAAAAGCTTGAATGCATCCTTTCAGTGAAATGTTCAAACCCCTGTAATGGTATTCAACATGTAGTATAGTGGATGCAGTGTAAAAGCTAGTGTTTATCCAGAAATAGCCAAAAGCCCATCTCACATACATAGTCATACTCACAGCAGGCGTCTTCTCCTGTGCAAAGAATCAAAGCCTGCCTTGAACAGAACAAATGGAATGGCAATCATGCCAAGGGCAGAGGAAAGTTCTTCAAAGTTGCAAAAGTTCTTAAGTTCTATGGCTTCTCCAAATGTATACATAGTAAGTACATTTTATTTTTTTTACACATTTTAAACAAGAAAAAACAACTTCTTCATTCGCCACTTAGACAACACAAACAGACATCAATCCTTCATCAGTCTAATGTCACGAGGGGCAGATCAGAACCCGGTCTTGTGAGCAGAAGGTCGCCTATCAGGGCATGAGTGAAGTGTCCTTGAGCAAGGCCAACAATACGTTCTTATTCATCAGTCAGTGATTATTTTCATTAAACACATATTCAGGGCCGGTGCACCGACATGCGGATCACGCACTGCATATGGGGCTCCAAGTGTCCGTAGGGGCACCATTTAAGTCTCCACTCACCCCCCATCCCCTCGCTGAAGGCCAAAGACCACACGCAGGGCAACCAAGCACAAAAGCTTTCTGGTGTGCAAATCAGCAACCAGCAACCACCCCCACTCGTGAATTTGAAGTCCGTGGTCTTTGGGATGGGAAGGATGGGGATTGGTGGTGGTAGGGGTGGGAGGGGGGGCCCGTACAACATTTGTCCTTAGGGCACCCATATGCCTAGTGCCGGCACTGCACACACTAGTGAGCACACATGCCCAAAACAGTGGGCACCTCCTATCCACAGTGCCCGGGGAGAAGTTAGGTGTTAGATGACTCTTGTGATGACCTGCCCAAAGATCAAAACACAACCTTCTGGTCAGAAGCCCAAATCTGTTTTGACCGAACCTTGTTTGAACATTCTTGCTAATGGTCTGTCCAATAAAACCCATTTAGTTCAATTAGAACTGCACTCTAAAACACTCGTCAAAAAACCTTTAACATTTTCAATTTGGGGTTCTTTAAAAACACTAGTTTTGATTCATTTAACATTTAGAAACGACTCCCCTATAAAGTAAAGTACCAACTCCGTTTTCCCCCTGAAATAAAAGTCTGAGGAAGAACTGTGTGTTATTTTAACGGTGAATGATCCACTGAAAGCACATCCAAAGGCAGAGCAATCATCCATGCTGAGCGTTCCTGAGATCATACCTCTAACATCTGTGCTTTTGGGCAAAAACAGAGCAAGCTCTTCCACTCTCACACATGTTCAGGCAATCTGTTTTCAAAAACTCTCCAACCACCCAATTTCTCTGGTCACTGAGCAGAGCCAGACAACTCGTTCTGACAAACTGTCGTCTCCCTCATAAAAAATACATCTCCCGTCCTCCATCCGTCCTGGTGCTGCTCTCATAATTCAACCCTGATTTGATTTTGCTTGGGCACTGCCCTGCAGGTCGCCACAGTGGAGTCCAACCCATCACAAATTATGCTGTGTCCACTGTGTGTGTCTGTGGTGGGGGTGGTGGGGATGGTGGGGTGGGCTGGGGGGGTTGGTGTGTTGCATGGCCATTTGTGTGAAGATGCAAAGAACGTTTGTTTGGCGACCTCAACTAAAAATTTATGTCAAGTAATTAATCAATTATTAATAAGAACAACAATTATTACTACTATTACTAAAATGACTAATATTATTACTACTATTACTAGTATTACTACTACTTCTACCATTACAATTACTATTAATACTAATACTATTAGTGCCCTGAGTGGCTCAGCAGGTGGAGACGCTGACACAATGTCCAAAACTGGCTCAGGCGTCTACTGATCGGTCCATTCAGAGCTGGGAATCCTGCGCTTTCCTCCGAGCACTTTGTCTCCCCAGTGACGGTGTATCAGCAGTAGTTCAAAAAGAGGCGATGGCTGCATCACACAGCGGAGAAGGCGTGTGCATGTCTTCACCCTCCTACAGTCAGGGACAGTGCAAAGTGATGGGGAGAGCCCCCTAGTGGATGGGATGGGTTCATTGGCTACTACCAAATTGGGAAGGAGAGAAAATGGGCACATTTTTCTTTTATTAAATACTATTATTAGTATTACTACTCCTATTATGGTGACTACTATTATTAGTAATATTACTATTACTAGTATTAATACTATTGGAGGTTGTGTAGACACGATTGGTGTCAGCACTCAGGAGGGGAAACTGAATGAAATTCTCTCCAAAAGAAAGGTGGACCTTAGACCTCCTCTATCAAGAAGACATGTGTATGTTCCTTTTCTGTTCATATCTGTACAAAGGAGCAACAAATGTTTTTGTTCTATCCTCAGAAGTCAATTCAACACAAATACAAAGAATTCAAATCTTTGGCATAATGATAAATGTGGCCTAAATAGGGGGCAGCCATGGCCTAGTGGTAAGTATCTGGTCATGTGATCAGAAGGTCGTTTGTTCGATCCCCAGACAGGACATGACTGAACTGCCCTTGAGCAAGGCACCTAACCCCCTAACTGCTCCCCGGGCGCCGGTGGATAAGGGCTGCCCACCTCTACGGGCACAAATTCTCACAGCCTAGTGTGTTCACTAGTGTGTGTGTGTGTTTCACTGCACGAATGGGTTAAATGCGGAGGTCAAATTCTGTTGTGTGAAAAATCACATGGGCTAAATTGGTTGATCTTAATCTTAGTACACGTGAATTGGCTCAATTAATTACAAATTATGCATCTAACTGCATCTGGACAGTGCTCCATGAGCTGAGTGAGGACAGATATGTTTATAATCTTCTCACGGATCAGTCCTGGAGTGACAGACAGGATATCCTGATCCTGAGCTGCTGTTTGAGTGATGGCAGTAATCGCAAATGCAGCAAAATGTAAACAAAAATGTCTGTCATTTTTTACAATGAGGAACACTATAGCTAATGCATCATTCATAAATCCCTTGTCTGTGAGCACTATGATTACAACTTAATTATAAAACATTTGTCCATGTTTGATTTACTTATGTACGGCTCATTACATCATTTGTTTTGGCGAGTGGTGGCGAAATTTGAGGTGCCCTGTGTGTTGACTTTGTCCTCCTTGGTGGGAGATGTGGCGGAGACTTTTTTGTTGCCCCCATGGGCACTTGGGGATTCAGGCGCAGTGTGTGATTTGAGTGGGCGGAGCTCCAGTACCGGTCAAGCTGTAATCGATGCTCAAGGGCACATGACCCGTTATTGAGACATTGACAGTTTTGTTGGGGTTTACCCACCATTGTTGTTGGCTTTTGTTTCAATAAATTTGTTTGATAGCAAATCACCACTGCATGTTTTTACTTACACACTCTACTTTCATGATATAATATCAGTGTAGTATGAACCTTTTACATTTTACAAAAAATTGCACCCTGAAAGCCAAATATTCCTAATTTTTATGAGGTGTGTATACGAACTGTATTTCTTAGTTTGTGTGCATTCTGAGTGAATACATGAATAATAAATGTTGTATTTTGTAATTTTACATTTTATTTATTTATTTATTTATTTTATAGTTCATGCAAAAGCTGCATAAAATGACCTACCGGTAAATCACAGCCCTCCTTCAAATAAAGTGGCTGCTGCTCAGTACATTAAGCTGCTGGCAGACCACACTTTGCATTGGGTGAGCACATGTACTTTATTTGACTAGTTAATTAGGGTGACCAGACGTCCTCTTTTACCCGGACATGTCCTCTTTTTGAGACTTAAAAAACATGTGCGGGCGGAATTTCACAAACGTCCTGGATTTTGTTTTACTCCAGAAGCATTTCGTTCACAAACTAGTCTTGCCCTCCCCCTATTCCGTTTGGTTCCATTGAGTGAGATGTTATGCTATATTAAATGTACTTGGGCAAGCATTAGGACCCAGCTGAAATCCAAGTCAGTTTCCCTGTAGACTGCCTACAAGCTCACCGATTGGCTCTGCTGTTTCTTGCTAATGTGTGATTGGCCATCACTGCTGTCACTCCCTCAAACAGTGTCCATTTGCACCTGTAAGTTGTTTACATGTTGAGCATTTGTTCTACCTGTGTCACGACATATTTTAATATCAGAGGTTTAATATTAAAATTAATAAACATTAACATTTGAGTCTGTGTGCACGTGTCTACCAGTCTGTGATAAGCCATCTATTTACATGCCTCTAATTTGAACTTAGTTAATTATTATTAAAAATAATTCATAATTTCTGCTTATTTTTGCTAAAAAATGAGGTTTAATTATATGTAAATGAGGTCTATTGACCATACAGTCCAAACATAAGTGTAACATTGGTGATAATGAGCTGATATGAAGTAAAATTTATTATTTTTAATAATATGTAATAATGTATTAATATTGTATTAATGATTAATATTAATTTTATTATGCATAAATGTAATAGTTATTATTAGTATAGTATTAATAGTAACTAGTAATTATTAATAAAATATAAATAATAATTTGTCAATACTTATTAACAATTAATAATAAAGTAATTTATGTTCTAGCACCTAAAAAAAAACCCTGCTGAGATGTCCTCTTTTTTGTCATCTCAGACCTGGTCTGTTAATGGGCCATACTTTACACTCAGGATCACAAATAACAGTACTTAAACATCATGAAATGATCAGTACACCACTTTACTTAAATTTGACTACAGGTGACATGGTGTTGCATCATTTCCATGTCTATACACTGCTGTAGTTCCTCAACCTTCTCGTTCTTTCCCTCATTCTAAGTCTCCAAGCTACATGGTTGCTTTTTTGCTCACTTATACATCAATTTTGCCACAGTTCCCTACATATTCCCACCAGTGCTCCATTCTGCACTTCTACTCCGCTCCCTCCTGACTTCGCTGCAGGGGTCATCAATCTCTTGCCTTTTTATTCCACTCACAGTATGTTTACATGCAATAATCTGAATGTTTTTTTTCATTGTTACGCTGTATGTCATCAACTGCCATTGTATCTACACAATATAACAGGATAATTGATCAAGCAGAGCAGGTTTGTTGGAGTAGCTGTGGAGACTTTGTGTTGTATGGCTGTTGGAAGTGGTGTTAGAGACAACATGATGTGCTGGTTCTGAACTGCTCTGACTCACCACTGAACAGCTTGACTTTTCCCGATTAGAGCCTTACTGACTTTCAGCAGAGCTCCCATGTCGTGTTCTGAGTAATTCCTTCCTTCTGATTTCCAGCAGCACTCTACATACAGTACCAGTCAAAAGTTTAGACACAAAAATGTTCTGCATTGTAGATTAATACTAAAGTCATCTAAACTATGAGTAAACACATGTAATTGTTTAGTAAACAAACAAGTAAACAAACCAGAATATGTTTATATTTGACATTCTTCACAGAAGGCACCTCTTGCTTAGATGCAGCTTTCTTGGCATTTTCTCAGTCAGCTTTATGAGGTAGTCACCTGGAATGGCTTTCAGTTAAAAGCTGTGTCTCGTCAAGAGTTCATGACTTGCATTTATTGCCTCATTAATGTGTTTGAGACATCAGTTGTGTGTCTACTTTGATTTATGTTGTGTACATATTTTGGTTTGTTGGACATAAATTAAAGATAATTCATATATAAACAAATAAACATTTATAACATTTATTTTTACATATTTATAATAACCTCACTTATATATGACATTATTATTATATATATTGTTTACACATCATAGTTAATTAAAAAAGAAAGAAAGAAAGAAAGAAAAGAGGAAGTAAATAAATAAAACTTGTGTGTGTGGTGCTAAGTCTAACTCTCTCTCTCTCTCTCTCTCTCTCTCTCAGTGGGGGAGACTCAGATATAACCTCTTGGTTGGTGATGTCCCCTCATCCTCTGAAATGCTGTGCCCCAGACCCACCTATTGAGAGAAGCATCTCATCTGTAATTACTGCTGCCTTCCTCTGACAGCTCCCCATGCACTTTCATCAAGGAGAGATGTGTGTGTACTTGGCTAGCCTGGAGGTCCTCTCTATCAGTCTCATCACACATCAGTCTATTTGATGTATAATTTGCCCTCAGTGCTAATATGATCTCAAAAATAAATGACTAAATCAGTTATCACCAAATAAATGCTTGTAGATGTTCAATATGTTCCTATTGACTATGGATTCTCTGAAATATAAACACCAAAACAAACCAAATGAAACACTTGGACATATACTGATTTAATTTCTGTAAATTATAAAATTAATAACTAAATTATTTCCCAAAATAAGTATTGTAGTTGGTCAGGAATGAATGTCTATAGTTTAATAAGCTGGGTTGACATCATTAGGTTTAATAACGAGTTTAATTGATTATTCTTTTACATTTGTATGTAAAACAAAGACAATAATATATGAATATGTATGAAGATACATGTGTGTTACATTATTGCTAATATTTAATAAAATGATGAAAATGTCTAAAATGAATGATGTAAGTCACATGGATGTTTTGTGTGTTTAATGTGAGTGTCTTCACAAAGTAAACCAAACAAAACCACAAATATAAAGTCTCTTAGGTATCAGTTATCCTTGTATAACTTGTAGATGTTCGTAAATAAACCACTATTGACTAAATCAGTAAATAAAAACTCTAGTATAATCGTGACTCCCGTTTAATATGTAGTTTATCTGACTACACACTACTCTGACTATCTCTCCTGGAGGTCCGATCGGTTCATGTGTGTGTA
>BRDA01077150.1:0-15609 GCA_036984385.1 Crenuchus spilurus | reverse complement strand
ATTGGTATACAGCACAGTCATGTCATGGAAATGCATCATTTTGTTTTTGCATATTTGAAATGTAAAATAATTTAAATAGCTTTTAAGGGCAGTATTTTTTTCTGCATGTTAGTCGTTAGGGCCCATAAAGCTCTTTTTCATATACATATCAGCCATATGCCTAGTGCACAACTTTTTTTTTTTTAATGTTCTTGTATGTGAACATGCAATACATTATGCCCTGTACCCATAACCCCTCACCACAAATCCCCCCGAGATGTCCTCTTTTTCCCAATCTCAGATCTGGTCACCCTACTTCATTGCTTGTTAGCTAGATTAGCCTCATAGCTTGTGTGCAAAACTAAAAAAGGCATCAAATCATTTGAAGAGAAACACTTTAAATGTCTTTATATTGTTCAGCGTATTCTTTCAATAAGTCTACAAACACTAATTTCTTCAAATAAACTCACACTTTCCTGCACAAAATGGATGTGAAATCTATGCCTCATGCTAGAGCCTGACCCACTTAAGCTTCTGAGTAATTGTGCCACAAATGAGCACGGCGCTTAAGCTAGCAGGTTTCTCAGAATTGCTAGTAATTGTTCCCAAACACTTCTGAATTAATGGAGTCTGTACACACCGCTGCTCAAAGGCTGATTGAACACAATACATAGCCCATCATGCTTTCTGTATGCAAAATGTACTGGATTTACAGTTTGTTTTGGCTATATTGTCAGAACAAAACTGTCTCTCAAGGATCTTCAACATGATTACATAAGTAAAATTTCCCATTAAAATCCTCAATAATTCTTAACAGCTAAAGGACTTGTGTTACAGTTTTCTTCTGCTTTAATGTTACCAAGAGTTTTTTATATTTATGTGAATGTTTATACCATAGACTGCATATAAGAACTAAACACAGCAACAGCAAGAATAAAAGTGAGGCCAAAACGTCTCTGATGCCCTCTAGTGGCTGGTTGCAGTACAATTTTAAACCCTGCCCACAACCGTTATATTGAATGGGAGATACAACAAACTTTGAAATGATTTTCCTCATTCAGTGATTTCTTTTGTTACCTGTGTTCTGTTAGTTTCAAAAGCAGCACTTATGCTAATTAACCCCTCAGTGTTTTTCTTTACAGTGAATGTGTTTGGTAGAAGTTGTTTAGGGATATTTAAAGGAGAGTGGTTATGAGGTGATTGACAACTTGGTCTAGTTGATTGACAGCTCATTCTGACTGTCGTATATGTGCAGACATTCTACCCATGACTCGCACAGCAGTTTACACTACAAACATAGATCAGATTATTATACAGTCTGTGACTTTGTTAATAAAATGTAATCACTTTGAGGTTTCTGAAGAAAAGTGATAACTTTTTCAGCAGAAAGTTGTACTAACAGACACTCAGGGGGAAGTAATTTGCAGTTTTTTTGGTAAGTGGCTCATTTTGATATCTGACTAATGTAGCAGAACAACACTGACTGCACGCTCCCGGCAAAAGGGGTATCACTCCAACAGAGAGGGCAGAGTTCGAGTGGTAGCCCTGCCTCGTCTTCCCTCTCTATTGTGCATACTCTGGTTGCAATTTGCATCTACGCAAACAATATGGGGGTGCCAATTTCGGGTCGTTTTTTGGCTTGAAACCTTCACAATGGGAGTAAACAGAAGCACACTGTCCAGTTCTGATATACAGTATATGGTTTAAATGCCTCATTTATTTTGAATTTACTATCTTGAATCTATTTATATCCTTAAGAATTAAAGAAGCCTGTTTTCTTCTGATATTTTAAGGCACATGTAAATGTACTCTGTTTTGATTGGCAGCCCAATATTGTACCTTGTTCAAAACAAAGACAAGGCTGCAATATGCATAACATCATTATGAATGAATGGGACTAAACTGTAGCTTGTTAAATAGGCACATATATGTAAATGTGTTATATGTGTCATCACAATAAAAATAATTTGCATCCTAATTTATTTCATATTTGGACTGTAAAAACAGTGCAATTTAACTTTTCAATTTACATGCTACATCAGAATGGAGTTTCCATGATATGTACATTTTAATATTGTTAATTAATAATATTTAAAATGTTATCATCAGTAGAAAAACCACAATTTCAACCAGAGATGCAAATCCTATGGCCAAAAAGCTGTCTGTTACTACTGAACTCATTATAATTGAGAGAGGTTTTAATCTGTCATCCAGTCTTATCTTTACATATTAATTATCTTCCAAGAAAGGTTTGCCGTCAGTCATGAATAACTCATTTTAGATGTATGATAGTGACTTCTAAATCTACTCTAAAAGGAAGAAAAATGAGAGACTTTCTAGAATCCCATTTGCTGATCAGCTTAGGGCTGCGAGGAGACTTTGAAGTGCAAATGCACTCTTCAATCTGATGGTGGAAAAAGCTTCAAAACACTACAATGCGTTCCTGAAATGAAAAGACAGTAACAGCTCGTATTTTACAGACAAAGGTGGGTTTCTACTTCTAATGGGGCTTTTCAGGAGACAGAAATCAAAATTCTTGATCAAACAGAAAGATTGCAGGCTACTTTCCTGAGTACCAGAGTTATTCTGTCATTATGTGGTACATTTGTGGTGCTTTTAAGAACCAATATTTGGATTCTGTAAGCACTGTAATTTGGCCATACAGGAGAAGCAGCACTAGTTCAGAAAGCTGTGACTCAACTGGTTGACTCATAGACTGAGCTATTGTTGGAGAATGTCTCCCCCATGTGGCCACACTTTATATCTATTATATATGATATGCATTTCAACAGTAAATCTACTTCTAAATGGCCTTTGAAGTTATGCTAACTATGCGTTTCTCGTGACACTGCTACTGTTGGTCATTGTTAGCAGTTGATAAGGCTCTACACTAAGGGTGTCCAAACTTTTCTAGTTGGGGGCTAGAAGGAGAAAAATATATACACTCACGGGCCACAGACTCGTAGCCCTATAGGAATACTGTAAGAGTTTTTGGTGATTATGGTACATTTTAAAAGTAGTCCTAGTCCAAAACCAACATCCTACTATCTCTGAAAATGTACTCACAACTGCATTTTTAAAGCCCAATTCTGCAAACCTGGCAACCCTGCAGTTCCCGTGCTGTGCTATGATGTGATCTACCTCGTATCACTTGTAGCATTTTCTTGCACTTTGTAAAAAAACTGGTTTTGTTGAGCTGACAAGCTGCTCCAAGTTATTTAATCTTCTGTTCCCGTGCAACTCCAGTGCATGACCTGAAAGAGTGATGTTTCGTTTCATAATGTCTCTTAACATTATACTACTTCATTACAGCAACTGTTTCCTGACAAATTAAACATACACACTTCCCTCTGAACTCAGTGAACAAATACTCATTTTTCCAACCTGCCTGAAATCTTCTGCATTCTGCCTATTTTTTGTTTATTTGGAACCAGAGGCGGTTTCTGATATGGGCGGTATGGGCAACCGCCCGCCCCCGACCGGTTCTGTGAAATGCCCTTGGCAAGTTGGCACCGTTGCATTGCTTATAGCCACCGAAATGTTTGCCTCGTGGAAATATCATATGAAGGCAATATTGTACTGTATATGATTGGATCTGTGAGGAGGTCAATCAGAACACAGAGGGGCGTGGTCACGAAAACATTGAATTCAGCCAAACAGTCATTGCTGTGGAAACAAGCAGCAGTGCACATGTAGTCCTCTACTGGAAGAGCAAACGTCAAAACTAGAAAAGTGCATTTCCTGAAGGAAACGGGGGATGTTGCACATTGCTAACATGGTCCACAAGCTAAGGTATCCCAGTTGGTTTGTAAGGTGATGCTGTGGTATCCATGGTGGTTGCTAAGCTGTTGCTATGGTATTTGTGGTTGTTGCTAAGCTGTTGCTATGGTACCTGAGGTGGTTCCTAAGCTGTTGCTATGGTATCCGAGGTGGTTGCTAAGGTGTTGCTATGGTATCCATGGTGGTTGCTAAGCTGTTGCTATGCTATCTGAGGTGGTTGCTAAGCTGTTGCTATGGTATCCATGGTGGTTGCTAAGCTGTTGCTATGGTACCTGAGGTGGTTGCTAAGCTGTTGCTATGGTATCTGAGGTTGTTGCTAAGGTGTTGCTTTGGTACATGAGGTGGTTGCTAAGCTGTTGTTATGGTATCTGAGGTGGTTGCTAAGGTGTTGCTATGGTATCCATGGTGGTTTCTAAGCTGTTGCTATGGTATCTGAGGTGGTTGCTAAGCTGTTGCTATGGTACCTGAGGTGGTTGCTAAGTTGTTGCTATGGTATCTGAGGTGGTTGCCTAGCTGTTGTTATAGTACCTGAGGTGGTTACTAAGCTGTTGCTATGGTATCTGAGGTGGTTGCTAAGCTGTTGCTATGGTACCTGAGGTGGTTGCTAAGCTTTTGGTATGGTATCTGAGGTGGTTGCTAAGCTGTTGCTATGGTACATGAGGTGGTTGCTAAGCTGTTGCTATGGTTTCTGAGGTGGTTGCTAAGCTGTTGCTATGTTATTTGTTATCTGAGGTGGTTGCTAAGATGTTGCTATGGTATCTGAGGTGGTTGCTAAGGTGATGCTATGGTACCCGAGGTGGTTGCTTAGGTGTTGCTATGGTATCTGATGTGGTTGCTAAGGTGTTGCTATAGCATCCATTGTGGTTGCTAAGGTATCCGAGGTGGTTGCCATGTGTGTATGTGAAAATTAATGGGAGTGAATGGGAGGAACGAGGAATGAAAAGATGACAAAAAGAGAAGTTCGGGTCAGTATGGCTCTGCACTAGAGCTCTGTTACCTGCCCTGATGAAGTACATTAATTTTGGTGGCTGTTGGGACACAGAAACTCTGTGGCTTGAGTATATGTGAAAATGAATGGAAGTCAATGGGAGGAAAGAGGGATGGAAATAAAATGACAAATAAACAAGTGCGCGTCAAAACAACAGTGAATTTGTGCTCAGTGGCCTGCCCTAATGTAGTGTATCCGAAATGGTGCGAATTGGTCAAGCAGAAGTACAGTAGATGAGCATGCATTTTTGCTCCCCATTCATTCTTAATGGGAAAAAAATCCCAGATTAAGGAAGTTTTTAGGAAAACTGTGCATCCGATCAAAATTCTGTATACAAGCCCGGATCACACAATCAAACCAAATAATGTGGAGTTGGAACGGTGTCGATATCTTGAAAACTGCGGGACAAGAAATGGGACAAAAATTCAGCGGAAGAAGAAGAAGAAAAAGAAGAATATAAATCGGACAACAGTATATTGTGCATTGCTTTGCAGTGCGCAACATAATAAAGAGTTAAGTGAAGTTGTGACAGCAAACTCACATATTGTCCTTTCGAATTTTGAACTGCACCACATCCTGCGCTTCCAAAGTTAGTCAGTTTAGCAAGCTAGCTAGCAAGATAGATAGCTGACTAGCTGTTTATTATTACCTTGAAATGAGTCGTTGACCTGCTAGCTAGCTTTCCTAACTAGTCTAGCAATAGCTTGACACTAGCAAATGCATGAAATGCTGAAATCAGACCCTCCACTCTCATAACATCTTAGGTAGCTAGCAAGCTTCAGTTTTCGCAACTTCATTCAGAGCATTCTCAGAGCATCTTTTAATCTTCTGCCATTTATGTACAGCTTACTTTTATTCTATTCTCATGACACTACTCTGCTCCTAGAGCAGCTTTTTCTTTTTAGGCTACGTTCACATTACCAGGCTGAAGTGACTCAAATCTGATCTTTTCAGCACTGTGTGAAATCCTATCTTTTCTAATCAGATTCGAGTCGCTTTCATATGTGGTCCTAGATCAGGTACGTATCTGATCCGTGGACATGCGACTTGATTGTGACCAGTCAGATCAGATTTCATATGTCTTTTTGCTTGTACATGCGTAATGGGTGACCAGCATTGACTTTTGTTGTATAATCACGGAGCTGTAAAAACAGCAAAAGCAGCTGGCCAGCGTTTATTTACCTTGTTCATCTGATCATGTACAGTCCCCCACCTGTTTACTGTCCTGAGCAAAACCATACACAATTCAGCAACTAACATGTATGTTTTAACTGTTTTACTAAAATTCTTTGTCTCACAAATTCAGGGTTACCAGATCCCCCAAACCTCCTACCGATTTTGTAACAGAAAGTCACATTACACAAACAGAAACTAGCCCAAAACCTAAAGTGACACATGTTTCAGTGAGCTTTAAACTGTAAATCTTCTTCAAGTCGTACGTTGTTATTCAATTTATTTAGTGCAAAATATGACATTTTACTGGTGACTGTATTTTTGCAAAACCTGGCAACCCTACACAAATGTGCCGCTTTTACCTGTATATACCTGTATCCCATTCAGGTTGTCAAGTAGTCCAGCTCCTCCAGTATGACACATCAATATATTTATTTCAAGATGGTCTGCTGTGTCCCCCAATTTTGCTGTGTCTCCCATTTTATACAGCTGGACAGGGCCAGGACAGAACAGGAGTAGCACTGCCAAAGCCCTGCAAAATGACCTCCAGTGGGCTACTTGTGTCCATGTTCCTGACCAAACTGTCCAGACTCCATGAGGGCAGCATGAGGGCTCAACATCCTCTAGTGGTACCTGTGCTCACAACTCAGCACCATGCAGCTCAATTGGCATTCACCAAAGAACACCAGAATTGGCAGGTCTGCTATTGGGACCACATTCTCTTCACAGTTGAGAGCAGGTCCATACTGAGCATGTGTTAGTGTGTGGACACACAGGAGTGAATGTTATGCTGCCTGCAACTTCATCCAGCATGACCAGTTTGGCGGTGGGTCAATGATAGTTTGAGGAGGCATCCTTGCAGGGTCACACAAACCTTCATGCGATAAGAAGTGACTGTTGTTAGGTACCAGGATCAAATCCTCAGAGTCAGTGTCAGTCCCTGGGTTGCTCCTGGTGCAGATCAATGCCCATCCTCATGTGGCATGTAGGATGCCATTGACTAGTTCTCATGTTCCCCAGACCTGACTCCTCTGGAACGTTATGTATCATTGCATCCAACACTGCACCAATGATGTGTTGTTCTGGGAGATACCCCAGGATACCTTCCATACCGTCTGATACCGCCCAGATGTTGTTGGGAGTGTATACAGGCATATAGGGGCCATGGACACGACTTAGTCACATTGAATTACCGTCATGAAGTTCATGTAAACTGAATCAGTATGTAATTTAATTTCCTTACTAGACTTTCAGTGTGATTTTGAATCCAGGTCTGATTTTGGTTTCCATTGACTGTTAGCTCATTTTGTTCCCACATACACATCGTGTATCAGTAAAAAATTTCAGCTTGAATTTTTTGTTCGTTCGTTCTCATATGTGATTTAAATCTTCCCTAAATGTTTGTTTTGAGAAGTGTATAATCACAGGTAGAAAGTTCTACTTATATTTATTCAGTTCCCCAAGCTTAAAAGCTTTGTCCTTGCTAATAATATTTACCCTTAGCCTGTTTATGAAGAATCCCCAATTTGGTGGAGGGGATTTCAGTCTGTTTTGTTGATTCAGTTCCTCAGAGAGAAAATAATAACAAGAAGCTTATGCTCATAAGCCTTATGTGTGTATCCAAATATAGTATTTCACTAAATAACATGCTAATTGTTTTTGGACAGCCATTTGAACATGCAAATGAGTCAGCTGAGCCTGTGAGGGATTTTAACTCTTGGCCAGCCCACTGCGTGGTCCATCAAGAAACGAGCAACTGGTTACCAGCCTGGCAGTGTCAGACTAATAACAGCATCTGGCTTGTTTTCAGCCATGTTATTACTGGTTATGCTCATGTTTGCCTGCAATGCTGAAACTGAGCTGGCTCGTGATGTGAGAGCAAGAAATGACCAGCCAACATCACAAAGATAAACACAGACATGCTTGTTCTTCCACACTGTAGGAGCTAATACTGAACTTCGCACTCAGTGTGTTGCTAGGCGGATGGAAGACAATACTTGTATACAGAACACAGATCTTTATCTCGCATCCTTTTCAACTAGAACATCAATACAATATCCAAAAAATATCACATGATAAGCTTTCACTAAGTTCATGTTTTATCTAGGGATAACACATCTCCCACTTTTTGGAATAACAGTGCCGCCTGGTGGCCAAACAAGTTCCTTATGTGAGAGCTGCATATGAAAAACATTTTAGATTAGTGACTGTGTTTAAGTGTTCCTGTAACAATGTCTTAAGTCTGATGAAACTAATCAAAAATTTTAGCTCAATAATAAGTTATTCAGGGCTATGTATGGAACATTTAAAAACACTTAATGTTACATAAAAACTAGGGATGCACCGAATATTCGGCAACAAAAATTATTTGGCCAAAAATAGCAAAAAAATAAATAAATAAAAAATAAAAATAAAACCAATGAAACAAAAAACAAACAAGGTGAATAAAATTCAGCTAAATAAGTGAAAATACTGAAACATTTATACAGAACAATGAGGATTTTAATGACACTTATCTTTTTGTACATTCAGAATTCTCATCACCAGTTAACAAAACACAGATTCACCAGCACTGTTTAATGGTGGAATGGAAGAAGACAATAAACTACAACCACAACCTTTTCTAAAAATAACATCAAAAAAGGGCCTGAAGCAAAGGTTTGGGCACCGTACATGGGCAGAACATGGTAACACCACTTTGGGCAAGTACCACAGCTTCCTTGTTTCTAGTTTTTGAGATTCTTGGTCCATGTTGCATACACTGTTCTTCTGAGGTGTATCCACAGACCTTTGATCATGTTTAGGTCTGGAGACTGTGAGAGACCATTACCCTGTGATGTATGGTTCCAGAATTTGCTGGTATTTAATTGAATCCATTCTTCTCTACCAGGAAATGTTTCTAGTGCCACTGGCTACAAGTCCAAAGCATGATTAATCCACCCCCATGTTTAACAGTTGGACAGGTGTTCTTTTAATAAAGTTTTGCATCCTTTTTCCAAATGTACATTTGCTCATTGTTCCCAAAAATCTAATTTAACTTCATTAGTCTACATTAGTCTTCATTAGGCTTGTTTAGATGTATCTGATGTTGAGTAGTGTGGTGAGGGCACAGCAGCACAGAACAGCGTTTTCTTCTGATGATTCTTTAATAAAGGTCATATTTGGACAGGTGTTGCTACACAGTAGAATACAGCACCACCTCTCCAAAGTCTGCTAAATCTTCCTAGAGGTTTATTGCAATCAAACATGGTTATGATTTGCTTTTGTAGCAATTATACAAAGCAGTACTCTCTGAAAGTTTTATTGGTCTGCCTTTCTTGTTACATGCTATTTCATAATTACATTACAAATGGAGGAAATGACTACCTGAAAATGCAGTTTTCTTATAGTGTTCTCTTGCTTTGTGCACATCAATTATATTAATATTCAGAGTGCTAGGCAGCTGATTAGAGGAGGCCATAGATGTTGATGGTTAGGACAAGATTTGAGGAGGCAACATTTGCAGCACCTGGCCTTTGTAAACAAGGCAAAGCCCTAACAAGCTAATCAAGGCTTGGCAAAAGTTATCCAAGAGTCTATTGGGGTGGCCAAATATTTGCACGTTCTTTCTGTTTTTTTCTTCTTGTAAAATTGTACAAAAATAATACACTTAGTTTGTTTAAAATGAAAACAATGTTTTAGCTAAAACTTTGTGCCATCTGGAGATCACTGTAGAGCACTTCTCATAACATGCATCATTAGAAAGATTCATTTTTAATGCAAGTTAATGGTTTTATCAGTTATGTGTGAAACAGCACATGCAAGCTCTTATCTCATAGATTTTCATGCTAATTCAGCAGTTACACTGAACTGGTCAAAAATTACTTTTAGCCATTAGCCATTTGCTTGAATTGTCTTTGTTTGAATACCACACTTCTTTACCAATGTGCCCATGACAGTCTGAGACATTCTAAAGACCTCTGAAGTGTGCCGGTCCAAGTGTCCCAGTTCAAAGGCAATTTTGAACCAATCATATCAATGGCCCAATTCCTGCCTAAAAATGTCTGCTCTAATTACGTGATGGTGATGACATTTCTGAGTCACTTATTTTGAAAATGAAGAATTAATAATCTTTTTAAAATGTCACCAAATGACTTCCTAATGAAAAGTCATACAGATCAGAATAATTTTGGAAAAATGCTTTTTTATTTTAATCTGAACTTTATATACATGCAGTAGTGTGGGCACCACTGTTTATCTTATGTGTTATTATTATTTAAGTGTAAATAATCCTCTACAGAGAACATACTTCTGCACATTTCAATGCACATTTACATTTTATTTACTGATTTTAACATTTTGGCATTTTGGAAAAAATTCACAAATGCTGCTCGAGATGTTCAGTCTTCTGTGGTAGAAGGTTAAGATAGGACAGTGTCACCGTTTTTAGTTTAGCTTTTATTATGAATTATAGACTTTGGTCTATTGCTGGAACATTTGCACATATTTTGCACAAGGCATCATTGGCTATAGGAATATTGTGGATTGTGGAAATATGTTTTTAGAGCCGGGTGCATTAGTGCTGTAGCTTAATCTCACAAATAACGTAAGGCAACCAAAGACTCCATTTGAAAAATGCTTGCACATATCTTCTGTTCTGGTCCTAGTCCTATTTAGATTGTTTATGGACCAATATTTCCTAGTGAATAGTGATTTGTGAGGTAATCTCCAAATATAGCAATTAATAATGCTTTTTGCGGATGTTTACGGACGAATATCTCCTAATGTAATGAATTATGCTGCTTTTTGAGGTTGTTTATGGACTAATATCTCCTAATGTAGCAATTAATAATACTTTTTGAGGTTGATTATGGACTAATATCTAATAATGTAACAATTAATAATGCTGTAATTTCCCTCTGGGATCAATAAAGTATTTCTGATTTTTGAGGTTGTTTATGGACTAATATCTCCTAATGGAGTGATTATTAATAAATTATGGAATAATATGTACTTTTCTTGTATATTGAGTGTTGAGGTTGTTTATGGACTAATATATACAATTTTAGTGTATCCACAATATCCCTGCATCCCATGATGCCTGGTGGAGAATAAACAGCTGTGCTAAGACTTATAAGCTCACTGTGGAAAACTTGTCAGAGCACAACAAAACTGAGCTAAACAAACAGTGATAAAGTTCTACCTCACCTCTACAGTAGAGTGTGGAAGCTTACACACTTACCATATAAGTGCTTTTGTAGTTCTACAGTTACAGACTGTATTTGCCTCCTTTCACCCTTTTCTTCAGCTATCAGGACCCCCACACAGCATTTATATTTGGGTGGCAGATCATTCTCAGCACGGCATTGATGTTAATGTGGTGGTGTTGTGTTGCATTATATACAGTAAGATCTAAATTATTTGCCACCCCTATGAAAAGTTCACTGTATTAAATGTATTTCCCAAGTGCTCTTAGATAGAGCAAATAACCTTTGACCCAGCATTTTCAAACATCCCAGTTTTATTTTTAATGATTAAATCATTTGACTTTGCCCACAGATTTGATGGCCTTCTGGAATTTACCTTCTTCTTCAGTTCACCCCACAGATTTTAATGGGATTTAAGTCAGGGCTTTGTGCAGGCCAGTCAATAATGTTTACTTTGGGCTTCTGGAGGAAGTTCTTCAGGAGTGATGAATGTTTTGAGTCATTGTCATGTTGGAAGTGAAAGCAACCTAGCGACCTAGGCCAAGTTTTGCTGTTACCTTCTTGAGGTTTTCTTTCGAAATTTCCACACATCCTTCTTTCTTCATGATTCCTTCCTCCTTGACAAGATTCCCAAGTCCAGATGCACCGTGTTTCACTGTGGGAATGGTGTTCTTCACTGCAAAAACAGCACTACTTGAAATAAGCCAAATATACCTAAATGTGATCAGTTATTCTTGATTTGAGGAAAAAAATCTGCCAATGGTTACCCCAAAGGTTGCTTGACTAGAATTCTTATAACTAGCAAATTAATCTAACTCGTGTTTTTAAAGTAAACTAAATTGTCAAAAATTAAAGAAAATTGTGCTTCTTACAAGCAAAAATTGCTTTTCACATATATATATATATATATATATATATATAAGAGTGTTACAAACTCTTGATTTAGAGTCATTAAAAACATTTCTTAAATTGAGAATTTGTTTGCGTTGCCTTATTATTTAATTAAGAAAAAGAATCTTATTCTGGAATTTCAAACAAACTATAGTCATACCCTGTAACTGGTAAATAAAGCTCAAGATGAGCTGAAATATCTTAATTAATAATTAATTAATAAAAAAAAAGTTAATTAATAAAAAATAGACATATATTTATAGAATGAGCTTAATTTTCTTGTTCAAAACTTGCTTGTTAATATATTTTTTGTTTTTATACAAAAATAAGAAAAAATTTCCATAATTTTTTACTTTCTTAAAAATAGCTTTTTGCAGTGTTTGAGTTAAAGCCTCTCCCTTTTTTTGTCCAAACATAAGCAATACTTCCAGGTTGTCCTTAGCATATTTCAATTTATGCACTTTTGCACTCTTTTCTGCAGTTTTTCTTGATCTGCAACCTCATGATTCATTCCTGTGCATGGCTCTAGTGATTGTTTTTTTGGAGACAACAATTGTGGAGGTGAATTGTTTCCCTTTAAAGATGAGTAGTAGTTCATGATTGGCCAGGAAGCTGAATGAATGGGTGACGTAGTACTGGCTTAGGTAAACACTGCTGAGCACTGAAGCATTAAGTTTTTGATGCAGAACTTGCACTTCTGCTTCCATTTTTTGACACTTGGAAACACTGTGATAACCTTATATATCCTTCTCTTGCTTTGTAAGCATCAATAATTATTTTTCTCAATTTAAAATTTCTTTTGTTTTTGGCATGATGCTTTCTCAAGTGACAGCTGAAATGCTTACTGAAGCTTTTATACTGTGTGAAAATTGGGAGATAACCCTCAGCTGTGACTTGATATAACAAGCTTTCATCATTACAAAGTTAAAGCACACCATTGCACAGCAGTGTTTTGTGCTATGGCTCAATTAAAATGTCAGTTCTTAAGGTGGTAATAATATTGAGGCGGGTGAATTTTGTTTCTTTTTAAATAGTTCTGTTACAGTATGCAAATAAAAATAATTATGTTTAGAAAAGCTATGTTGAGAAATCCTTGCTATTCTGTTTCTCATAGGGGAGGTTAATAATTTTGACTTTAATTGTACATATGTCCTGAATGTTGCCATTTTAAATATTGAGGAATCTGATCCAAGATCAGTCATCTATCAGCTCTGTTACTGTCTGAAGTGAGGTTTTATAATTGATGACAGTACACAGTAAGCCATACTGCGTCCTGAAACCATATTGAGTAGGCTGGGAGACCTTAATTAAGGCCTGGATGCAGTTTGTGTGCAATTAAGTGAAGTATTTTTGCAGAAGTGATTGACCACTATAGGTATACTATTGAGTTCTGTAGGGATAAAAAAAGTTGTGAGATAAATCCCTTTCATGATATAAGCCCTGCTGTGTTTGTAATTCTGCTTGAACTGTATTTGCTAGGTTACTTATGCTTCTGATTGAGCCGTTATTTCACTGTGAGTGTGAGTTTAAGCTACTCTACATGTGTGTATATGAGTGCAATTAAAAAGACAAGCTGAAGAAGTGCATTGAGGTGGTTTATTAGAGTAAGAAAAGTCAACAGCACACAGTCTCCATGCTTAGTGACAGTCAATGAAGTTCAACTGCAGTTCAGAAGTGTGTGTATATGTCAACATTTCCCCTTCCCTTGTTTATTTGTACTGTTTTTTTGTGTGGCTGGTTTAAGGAGCATGCATGTGACTGTCTGGTTGATGGAGATTGTAAATACAGGGCACTCATTAGCGCCCCCTGGTGTGCACTGTGGAAGTGCACCAACATTGAGGCTGTGTTCATGCAGATATTCCACTTAAATGACATTTAAGCACTGAAATTATGGACACTTAAGGGCGCACTGTCGTCAGTGATCCCGTTCAGGTGCACAATCGGATAAACAAAAAGGATTTGCCATCTCTTCTGAATAAAAGATGGCTCATTAACTTTTCTCTCTTTTTTTTGTTTGAAATGATAAAAAGTCTATTAGAAAGGAAATCCAAAAATCATTGCTTATTCAACAAATCTGGAAAATACTGAGACTCAGTTCACAGTATCATCTTCATCACCCTCGTTGTTATCTGCATCATCCTCATTGTAAAAATGCACACGGCAAGAAAAGCAAAATCAAATCACGTCCAACTCGTAAAACCAACCGAAAACATTATCACGAAAAACAAACAAACAAACAAACAAATAATATTTATATAAAAAGAGATCAGTGCTGGCTAATATGTTCTCTACAATTTTACAAAATGCAAATAAATTTCTTTTTTGTGCTTTATTCACAGATGTGTGTTTGCTGGGTGAATAAAAATAAACGCGTCCTTCCTCGCTCGCAGGATTCTGTTTTTCCTTCGATTTGCTTTTGCATGCACTCTTTCCAGAGTGACCCATTAATTCTGCCTGCTTATGTCTTGAGGGGGAAGAGGGAGGATTAACGCTCCTGGATTTCAAAGAAAGAGAAAGAAGAAGGAAAAACAGCTCCACTCAGTGCGCCGTAGCCTGAGGCTGTCCGGACACTGTATTCACAAACAGGCTTTTAATTAGAGGCTGGAGAATGAGGGCCCTTGTGAAATGTGTGTTCAGGACAGGACGGCTTTTGTTGGAGATAGGGGCCATTTTTAACAACTCCACGGACCCCCATTTAATGCTCCAGTGGCTGGAACTCCTTAAAAAAACATTAAACTCAAAACCCTCCTCTTTTTATTTGCTTTAGAGTAAATTAACCCAATTTCGAATGCTGTTGTGGTCTTAAAGAAAAGATTCAGAGTACAAGCCCAGTGAAGCACTGCCTGGCTATAGTTGTGGGACTAAAAATGACTTCTTTTTGATACCAAACAAACCAGGGAAGTTTTTATTGCTCTACTATTGGCCTACAGTTCTGAAAGTAAATGAGTCAAAATGTGCCAATAAAATGGTCCAGTCATTAGTCGGCTTTTCACTGTGGCTAATACAGATTGGAAGTGGTGTTCATTTGGTAGAGAGAATAGTTTATCTAAAAAGCAGGCTCACCATTGTGCAAAACAATTCCAGTGAAGTGTTGGGCTCCATAAAAGTGTTTTCATTTAAAGTATAAACTGATGGTTTAATATGCATGTTTTGGAATGTTCTAGAAAATATTAAATGTTACTTTATCTTTTCATTAAACATGACTAACAGGGTTTTAAAGTGGCAGTAATTCTAAAAATGTATCTTATGACCATTGTATTTCTCACTACACATGACAGGAAGTGGTGAAAATGGCACTTTACTGCACAAATTCATAAAAGTGATACAATCACCTTGTTTTAAATTTTGTGAATATTTTTGCCATTTTTTCAAGCCAACTTTTGGGCTTCATTAATTGTTTTCAATTAAAATATACAAGAGGGAGTCAAAAAGTAGCTGCACTTTCATTATATTTAAATGTCTAATGGTGACAATGTCTTATTAACACTGTACTAAGTTACTGTTTCTATAGTAGCTACTGTGCAGGTTTTAATTTGAGTTATGTCATTTATGACTGCAGTGTAACAAAACATGGCTGCCCCACTTATGATTCACATGAAAGAAGAGCAGCAT
>BRDA01077149.1:0-11726 GCA_036984385.1 Crenuchus spilurus | reverse complement strand
TCGACACAAGTGTGAATATACCACTAAGAATTATTTAAATGGGTAAACAGACACTCTGTCCGACGTCTTTACCCATCTAAAAGCAATAAAACACTCAATTTCCGACCTTTTGCTAACGTGGTTGCTCACACACACACCATGCGGCTCCCTCTGCTCCTCCCTCTCTCTCTCTCTCAACCTGCTGCTCTCTCATTCGCTCCTCCTGCTGAACCAATCAGACTCTTTTAATGCAGTAAACTGGTAAACAACTGACAACTTATTAATTTCCTATTTTACAGATAATAACCCTTTTATTTATAACCCAACTTAGTTTTATTATTTCACCGGGCTACATATGTATGTATTATTACCCTTAAAAGAACTGTAGGGAAAAACAATATGGAGGTTATAGAGCAACAGCCAGTCAGACACTGATACCCACCACCGGCCATTCAAACCTTGCTGATAGTGACTGTCTCTTATACAGAAAGAAGCAGCCTAGACAAATACATCCCAAAAATGTGTGCTAATGTGCTAATAAATGATTGACTGTGTCAGAGGGCGTCAGTCAATGACGAATCTGGGTCATGTTCACAGAGCGTGACAGCTGCAATTTCCAGTTTCACCCACCAGAGGTCGCACTCCCCGGAACATTGAAGTCACACTAACAAGCCATACACCTGCAGCTAATGAGCGACTATCAGAGAGACTATTTAAAGCCCTGTGAAGTTCAATGTGTGTGGAGCATTAAGTGTTGTGGTTTGGAACTGGTCTCGTATGTCTCATGTTTACTGACCCTCTCGCTCCTTCAGAACGTGTAATTGAAGGGTTGTGGATTTGGCTGGCGTGCTCTCTCTTCAGTTTTGGATGAATGACTTTGGGAATCTTCAGTTTGTGCAGCAGCCGTCTCCCTGGACTGTGTTATTTCTAGTGACTTTGAGTTGCCTAAGCAGGCTCTGTTCTGAGTTTTCATGTTTTGTGTTCTGAAGTTAATAAACGGGAATGGATTCCAACAATGTTTGTGACTCTGGTGTCTCCATACAACAGACTGACTCTATTTTGGTGATTGAATGATCTTTTTTCAGAGGCCATCCAAGACTGGAGTTGTCCACCCTTGGCCCAAATCCAATACAAATAAAGCTCTGATATGAAGGCACCACAGTGAAAGACCCATGGATGCATGACTTTTTTAATGCCGTATGGGCATAGCACAAAGCATTATGGATTGTGTCCTAATTTTCTAAAACATGTCCACTATATATGACATATACCTGTTTAATCCAGTACAGGGTCACAGTTATATGACAACATGTGAGATCTTGCTGGTTAATCTGAGTGTGGAACTAAAGACTTCAGTCAAGCACATGACTCTCCAGAATGCAGTAACTCCATTTCTAGTTTTACTGTAAATATATTTCATTTTGTTCTCCCCGTGTCTGCGTGGGTTTCCTCCGGGGTCTCCGGTTTCGTCCCACAGTCCAAAAACATGGGGACCAGGTGAATTGGGTACTCTAGAAAATTGTCCGTAGGTGTGTGTGTGTGTGTGTGTGTGTGTGTGTGTGTGTGTCTCACCCAGCGATGGACTGGCACCCTGTCCTGGGCTTAGTTGTATAGTGTACTGCCCTGCCCTGCGCCCAGTGAGGGGGTAGGGAACTAACAGCTGCCCTGATAAGGATTAAGCGGGTGTGATAATGAATGAATGAATGAATATTTCATTTTATTATAGTTAAATTTACTTTAAGAAATAACATACATCATATAAGTACAACGGAAAGTGCAACTACAAGTTACAAGTCTGACACATGAGCTTGAAAGGATCAGCACTAACAATAAAGAACATGCATGTGGCTCTATCTAGTGGAGAAAATGGACTATTCTCTTATGTTGAGATAATTGTCTCACAACTTACACAACTGTATTCTTAAAAAATAAAGATGCAAAACCGGTTCTAATAGAGATGCCATAGAACAATAATAAAACAAAAATGACCTAGAAAGGGAAACTTTGTGAAAAGAATAATGAAAACATAATTTGTCAAAGCCAGCTTGTTATTGTTACTTGGTTGTTTATAATTAATGGTTGCTAAGCGTTTGCTTAGTTGTTGCTATGTGGTTACAAGGTGGTTACTAGGCAGATGTTAAGTGTTTGCTAGACTATACATCAGGGGTGGGCAATTAATTTGATCAAAGGGCCACATCAGAACAGTTTTAGAGGGCCAGACTCAGAGCTTGCGCTCTGCATATGCGGATTACGCGCTGTGCGTGGGACACCATGATTTTACAGGGGCACCACGCATCATATATATCCTTTTATATAAAAGTAAATGAAACATTACAAATATATCATGCTCTCACACACACTTAGTCTTCTTATATTTAGAATGAACTAAATGTTTCCAGTAACTTGATCAGTCCTGCACACTGGCTTGGAGGAAATGTAGCCCATTCCTCCATACAGGACAGCTTCAACCCTGGGATGTTGGTGGGTTTCCTCACATTAACTGCTTGCTTCAGGTCCTTCCACAACATTTCTTTGACTTGGACATTACAAAACATTAACTTTATTTTTCTTTAACTGTTCTTTGGTAGAACGACTTGTGTGTTTAGGATCGTTGTCTTGCTGCATGATCCACCTTCTCTTGAGGTTCAGTTCATGAACAGATGTCCTATCATTTACTTTATAATTCTCTGATATAATTCAGAATTAATTGTTCCATCAATGATGGCAAGCTGTCCTGGTCCAGATGCAGCAAAACAAGCCCAAATCATGATACTGCCACCACTATGTTTTACAGATGAGATAAGGTTCTTATGCTGGAATGCAGTGTTTTCCTTTCTCCAAACATAACATTTTTCATTTAAACCAACAAGTTCTATTCTCATTCATCCACAAAACATTCTTCCAATAACCTTCTGGTTTGTCCACATGATCTTAAGAAAACTGCAGACGAGCAGCAATGTTCTTTTTGGAGAGCAGTGGTTTTCTCCTTACAACCCTGCCATGCACACCATTGTTGTTCAGTGTTCTCCTGATGGTGGACTCATGAATATTAACATTAGCCAATGTGAGAGAGGCCTTCAGTTGCTTAGAAGTTACCCTGGGGTCCTTTGTGACCTCGCTGACTATTACATGTCTTTGTTGGTCGACCACTCCTGGGGAGGGTATCAGTGGTCTTGAATTTCAACCACTTGTACACAGTGTGTCTGACTGTAAATTGGTCCAAACTCTTTAGAGATAGTTTTGTAAACTTGTCCTCAGAAATCTCCTTTGTGCCAGGATACACTTCCACAAACATGTGTTATGAAGTGCAGACTTTAATAGATCCCTGTTTTTTAAATAAAATAGGGTGCCCACTCACACCTGATTGTCATCCCATTGATTGAAAACACCAGATTATAATTTCACCTTCAAATTAACTGCTAATCCTAGAGGTTCATATATTTTTGCCTCTCACAAATCTGTCATATTGGATCATTTACCTCAATTAAAAATAAATAAATAAATAAATAAAAATATATAATGATATAAAATATGAGAGTTTATTATTAGATTCATGCCAACTTGCCAGTTAATCTGAGTGTGGAACTGAAGGCTGGAGTCATGCACAATTTGCTGATTTTACTGCTCCTGAAAATCACTAAACTGTGCTAGAATCTGACTCTCCAGAACTGCAGTTTGTCACCCCGCCAGTAACTCAGTTTTATTGTAAAGACTTTATTGAAAGTAAAAATGTATTGTAATGAAGTTTTCTTTAAGAAATTACATACATCACATTCATAAGTACAATGGAAAGTTCAATGCAATTACAAGTTATAAGTATCACACATGAGCTTGACAGGATCAGCACTAAAAATAAAGAACATGCATGTGGCTCCATCTAGTGGAGAAAATGGACCATTCTCTTATGTTGGAATAATTCACACACTAAAATGTACAGTATTCTTAAAAATAGGGATGCCCCGATACCGATACCAGCATTGGGTATCTGTCCGATACCACGTGCGCGTACTTGTACTCATAAAAGTGCTCCGATACTACAGGATCCGATACCAGCGTGATGGGAGCTTCGTTTCCTTCTGACAGACAGTATTAGTTTGCGCCACAAAATAAATAAATAAATAAAATTAAAAATAAAATTAAAAAAAGAAGACAATGACTACGTACCGTAGCCGAGCTGAACAAGCCACTTAACGGCAGCGTGACTTTAACCAGCCCTATAGTAGAGAAGGAGCAGCTATGTCAGCGGTGTGGAGGTATTTCCAGGTGAATGAAGGTGACAAAAGCAGTGTTAATTTTGCAATGCGCAATATAATAAGCCATATGCTACTTGATTTGGGCAGCAGTATTTTTATTGTTGTTGTTGTATTACATTGTTCTAGGCTTGTGCATTTATATTTAAAAACATTTTTCCTCTACTTTTCAGCAAATTGCGTTTGATTATGATAATTTGTTGTTTAATAAAATCATTTAACAAACATTTCTTGGTCTATCGTGTTGAATATCACAAAGATTTTGCTTGTTTTCCAATAATTATAAAAACTAAATTGTTCAGGCTATTACAAAAGAAATTCATAGAGAGATTGCATCATTTGAGAATTCACATTAAGTTTGTTTCTTAAGGCAGTGGTAGGTTTTTGATCAGAGTGCTACCAGCTAGCGTCTGTGTTGAATATGTCTATGGGCGCTTGGAGAACAGAGAGTTAACAAAAAAAAAAAGATGTGGTTTTCTATAACTTTTCCATTTTATTGAAAGGATAGACTCATTTTTATAATATAGATCATATGGCGTCACGAGATATGCCAGGTTAGGACATCTGGACAAATAGGAATAGACAAGGCACCGAAAAAGAAAAGGAATATCACTCCCATAAACCCTAGTACACAGTTAATATGCCAGTGTTAAATCAACACTATTAGAGTTAAATTAACACTGAGAGTGTTACAGTTTGACACCCTCAGTGTTAATTTAACTCTAATAGTGTTGATTTAACACTGGCAGATTTACTGTGTACTGGTCCTGTAGCCTACTCCTCTATGCATGATTGATGCAGTAATATAGCAGGGCTATAAAGAAAGTGTTAAACCTCTAGCTTCATCTAATCTGATTATAAAAGAACATGAACCAAATGACTGTTTGGTAAATGGTAACAATTCACTGCTGCTAAGATTCTGGGATGTCAACATGGATATTCATTTCATCATAAACCCATACAGCTGTGTGATGTACATATTGTCATACATTTCAAAAGCTGAACATGAAATGAGTGACTATCTGAAGCAATTAAAGACATGTCTTAGCTCATCTGAAAGACATACCATGAAACAGTTCATACAAGCCTGTTGCAAAAGAGGAGAGGATGTTAAATATATTCAGTGGGAACCTGACATTTTTTTTTGTTTTGTTTTGTTTTGCTCATTTCTCACAGCAAAAATATCCAGAAAAAAATTATGTGGAACTTTTCTGAAACTGTATGTGTCATATTAATGGAGCTCACAGATCAAACCTTCTCAGATCAAGACTTATAGGTCCTTCTATGTCTTTTCCTCTGTAAGACTGCCAGGTACAGACACACCAGCATATTCACACTGTTGTAAATGACAACAGGGCAAAGCATAAAAACACAGTGAGGCTTTTGAACAGACCACTGAAATATTTAACCACAATTATCCTACTGAAGATGCTTGGACTAACTTAGCTGCGACAAATAAACTGATCTATTTGGAATGCATCTTATTTCAAGAACCAACACATGACACAGCAGCAGCTGGACAATAGGCCAAGTTTTATACACTTATTGTAGACTCACTCATTCATTTCTAATGACTTTCTCATTTTTGACCAGGAACACCAGAGTGTTAAATAAAACACTCAAAACTGAATGAAAATTAGTCAAATGTATTTAATGTACTCAGATATCCAGTGTGGAAAAAGTTATGAAACCCCATGATAATCAGATTAAATTAACAGCTTTTTTCCAACATAAGTTGGTGAAATTTTTTACTGAACACAATAGAAGGTTTGAATATGTTTATGCAGAAGCCCCAAAAGATGGAGACTTAAGTGGGGTACCCATGGACACTTGGGGCCCCACAGGCAGTGCATAATCCTTGTGGACAGAATGCCAGCCCTGAGCCTGGTGACTTATTTTTGAGTTTTTTTTCACTTTCAATCATATTTGTAAGTAAGAAAACATACCCTTAATACTTCAAGCCATACTCATAAGTAAACATTTTAATAATTCAAATCAGGGGAGTGCCTAGGGTGCTCAGAGGCCTATGGCTTAGCCCCCAAAAGAAATATTGCTCTATAATTTTTTTACTTAATGTCTGTGAAATCAAATCCAGAATAAAAGATTATTTGAAAAATAATATGCAAGTACTTACAGTAGATGTGTAATTAGTGAGCTAAAATCTATGATGTACAAAAAGGGATGAGTAAAGCTGATTTTTTTTTTAACTAGATTGATAAAAATTTTTTGAGAGCATACATTCACCACTTTTAACCTCACTGCAAATGATTAAAAATAGAATAATGAACAACTAATGGTTTTGCTGGAACACGTGTAATGGTGGTGCAGTGGACTCCTTGCAAATAGCCTGTATAGGCTTTATCAATTCATGGAACAAAAAATACAAGAATATTTTTAGATAACCTTTGCTGTTTTGATCTAGAGTTGAGTCTACAGTTGTAACCTTTCCTTTTTCATTGTTAGTATACCGCAACCACATTACTCACATGTCAGAGACTCCAACAGAGAACTTTTAAAAAGTAGGCGGAGCGGGTTTAGTTTAAAATAATGCCTGTTTATAATTGGTTTAAAGTCTATTTTGGGCAGGACAATTGACAGTACATTTTGCCCACTTTGAGTCAAGATAATGAATGAATTATTATGTGGTTAATATTTTACAATGGTTTTGTTTAAAGTTTGCCTTAATAACAGATATCCCATGTTGTAAAAACTCATTACAGGGATGTACCCTCGATCCTTACAAAACCTTAAAAAAATATTCTGGCACACACCAAAGGGCAAAGACAGTGCACAGTCCAATCACTCTTCATGTTGGCCATCAGCACACACTTGGCAACTAGTCAACTAATTAAGAAGGCTAATATTTGTCACAAGAACTCGCCTCAACATGCCTTTTACAATCATTTAGCCCACGTGGGCAATACCTGAAATCACTTTGGCAAAGTATAGTGGACAAGACGTTCATTGTCTTTTTTTTTACTTTTATCAAACAGGGGTACACTTTTGATTAGTCAGAGGTGAAATGAGTTTTGTATTTTTGGTTTTTGGAAGGACCTGCCTCCACCATGATGCTCCTTCTTTCACTCACTGAATGTGAGTTGTCCACTGCCCGCCCACACTCTTTGTGGCCAACCAGAATCCTCCCTGTTTTGCATGCGCTTCTTGAATATGGGCATGAGAGGAGCACTTTACCACAGCAAGTCCTGGATATTAAAAAAGACAGGGGCTACAGCCTTGTAGCAATAGCCTTGGCATGCCCCTGATTTAAGTCGCAGGATGCTTACCAGAAATATTGATGTGGAGGACAGGTTGGTCAATGGCTGCTTTGGCAAAGTGGCTAAAATTATTGCACAGGCCTGTGCTGGTGTTACTGTGTTCAGGTGATTGGTCTGGAACTTGCTTATGCAGGACACAAAAAGAAATGGAACAGATAATAATAAAGTCAACATGAACTATTGTTATCTGGTGTTCTGTGTCTTACTGAGATTCACTGAAGCAGATATGCTGTTCCAGATTAAATTCATGTGGAAGGCTACAGACGGTAGAAAGGCAGCAGGCATGCGGCATATGAACAATATGTAACAGGTCTCACTTTGTACTCATAAAAGAAGCAAGGCAACCAAGATTTAAATTTCAATCATTACGTTTTATCACCATTTAATCAAATCAAACTGCGCTTGTTTTCTTTTTCTTAGTGTGAATAGGGCTTGCAATAAAACACTCTACGTAGTTATGCACACGTGTAAATTTCACCCCACAAATAACAAAATTCAATTCTTCAAACCATGCCATTTATAAAATAAGTTAAGCTGTAATCACACCAATTTGATGCACACACATGGAAAAAGAAGAAGGGAACAAAAATGTGACTTGCCCTCTGCACATAAACAGAAACCAAAAACATTAGCCATATCATAAAATAAATTAATTGCTCTTAAAAAATAAACATTATACTTAAATATATCTTAATCAGAAAACAATCAAATTAGATCAAACAAAAACGAAATTACTCAGGAAAGGCTACTCTAAATCTCAAACAGCATTATCTAGGTATCAGCACTTCAATGCCTTTGTTTAAGCATCTATTACAATAAAAAATATCCCCAAACCATATCAGTGCTTAAAACATACTGTACATCTCCGTACTAAATTAAAACCAAACATACATGTAAATTCAATTCTGCATACTCATATATATATATATATATATATATATATATATATATATATATATATATATATCAGCAAATATATATATCAGCAAATATAATAAAATTAAACAATTAAACAAAAAATATGTTGATATGGCTTTTTTGCATGATACAGCTATATCTATTTCTTGCTAAATATAGCTGCAAAATTGCTAAGTTGGCAACAACAAATCTTTAGCAGCAACTATATTTCACAATAACTCATAATGTGTGATAAAAATACTGACTAGTCCAGCGGTTCTCAAAGTGAGGGGTGTGTACTGCAGGTGGGGTGCAAGGAATTAACATTTTTATGCCTGTCTATTAATGCCTTTCTGTTTTGCCAATAAAGCTTACTCAGTGAAAAGCATTTCATGAGCTGAAATGTGAAAACTGTGTGGCGGTTTTGCTCTGATGGTGCACAGACCATGACAGGAAAAAGGAAAGGACTGCATTATCCATAGGAAAAGCAGTACAGATGTCAGCTTAATGTTGAGCATGACTTGAGAGTGGCAGTATCAAGCATACAACCCCATTTTGAAAAAATGTGTAATGTAAAACAGGCTCATTGCAGTCACTGATGCTGTGATAAGGCATAGTCATTTGTTCACGTGCCTTTGCTCATTTCTGCAAGAACTGAAAAGTGAGAAACTGAAGCACAATTTAATTGTTTAAATTAATTTAAATAGGCAATTTTCTGTGTTCATGAATTTTTAAACATTGATGTTAATGTTGTATCTGGTGAAATCATGTTAATATATTAGAAAATTGTAAACTTCCATGTATGATGATGTTTTAGCATTTTGTTGAGGCGATATGGGAAAGGTGGGGTGCAGAATGTGGGGAGTGAAAGAAAAAGTTTGAGAACCACTGGACTTGTCTCTGAGGCAATACTTAAGATAGGAATGCAGTTTGAGGAAAGGTTTGTTGTATTTTGATTTTGACATTATTATTTAGGTGTCTGCTGACTTAGCAATGTAAACCTAACAGCTCCAAACATGTTTTTGCTGATTGGCAACACCTGGTTCAGTGGAAAATATGCAATAAGATTTCTTATGGAATCATATCTGCATGTCTGACATGTCAAAAGATTGGCCAATCAAGGCACCACTATAAAGGTCAGAGCTTTGTTTCACTTGCCTCAGTCAAAGCCTGAGATCAATATCCACAACTTCAGTAAAAGGATATTTTTACTGAAGTGCTTTGTTTCCATTAAGAGAATCAAGACCACTCTACAGTTCTGACACTGTTAGAACAAAACCATTACTAGTTCTCAGAAATATATTTTTATTATTATTAATATTATTTTTTTTAAGAAAGACTAGAGCCACCTGTACTTTCTGAGGAGACAGAGGTCTGTTGTTGCAAGTGCTACAGTATATTCTGTTCTGTTGTGTGCTGGGACAGCCTAATACACACAATCTGGGTGCAACAGTATCAAGAAAGTCTTCCTGAATAAATTGAACAAACTGATTAAAAAGTCTGGCTCTGCTATAGAAGTCCTTATAGAAGAAAACACCTTACAGCTCATGTACACAACACTGACAACCAGCACATTCATTGATAAATGTGTTGCACCATGTGAGATCCTCCTAACCCACTGGGGTTATAAGGCTCTAGAACAAGTGTCCTTACTGCAGAGAGATTACTGCTCTGGTGCTGTCTGAACTGGGTTGAATTATACAATTTCATACATGTGTTACTTTCTTAACTTTTAAGTTCTAAATTCTAAGAAGTTGGGACAATATGGGAAAAAAACATTGTTACTTACATTACTTTGACTTTTATTTCATTGCACACACTATGAACCCATGATATTTAATGTTTTATCTGGTTCACTTGATTTAATATGTTAATAAACATCCATTCCTGCATTTTAATCCTGCAACTTTATAAAAAAGTTGGGACCATAATGCATTTACCACTGTGTGATGTCATTCCTTCTCACAATGCATAAAACATTTTGACAATGAGAGTACCAAGCAATGATGTATTTAAGATGTTTTTTAAAAAAAGATTTTGTCCTATTCTTCCTGCAGATGTGCAACAGTACAGGATTGTCAATTGTCACATTTTACATTTCAAAAGTCTCCACACAGGCCATTCAGTACCTGTATGCTCTTGTTCTGCAGCCATGCCTTTGTAATATGTGCAGCAAGTGGTTTTGCATTGTCTTTTTGAAAATCTTTTGGATGTCCCTGGAAAAGATGTTGGCTTGAAGGCAGCATATGTTGCTCTAAAATCTCAATGCACTTTTCTGTATTAATGCTGCCATCACAAAAAATTACCAATCTGAAAACAGTCTGAATGGTCCTGTTCATCTTTTGTCTGGAGCACATACATTTCTTCCAGAAAAGATCTGGTTTACTGATTCATCTGACTATAATACTGTACACATTTCTAATGTGTGATGGTCCATCCCAGATGCCTTAGTGTTCGCTTCTAGATTTGGTTAACATAAGGCTTCTTTTTTACAGTTTAAGTTGCATTAGTGAATGCAGATGTTTGTTGAAGTAATCCCTTGTCCATGTGGTTGTATCAGCTGTTGATGAATGATGGCTCTTGATGCAGTGACATCTGAGGACAATGCACAGAATTTATGCAAAGAAATTCCTCTAGATTCTTTGAATTTTTAATGATATTATGCGCTAAAGAGGGATAACTATGCAAATCCCTTCAAATGTATCTTTAAGGAACATTGTTTTTCAACATCTCAATAAAGTTCTCACACATTTGTTGACAAATTGGAGATCCTCTGCCCATCTTCTCAAAGTCTCAGCCTTTTGTGGATAATACTGTTGTGCTAAATCATGATTATAATCACTTGTTGACATCACCTTTGAAATCACATAATTATTTATTTTAACTCATTACTAGCATTATATTGCCCCCTCCCAACTTTTGGAATGTGTTGCAGTCCTGAAATACATGAATGGAAATGTATTAGCAAATGACATTGTCCAGGCAAGACATGAAATGTCTTCTCTTCATACTGTCTGCAATGAAATTAAAGTCAAAGTCCATGTAAGAGACACTTTTTTCATTTTTTTATTGCATTTTCTATACTGTTTCAACTATTCTGATTTGAGGTTATGTGTTTAAATGTAATTTAAAAACATTTTAGGGAACATATACAGATTAATCAAGGGGCCAAAAATGTGTCTGCAGTATATTTTTTTGCCAATGTATAGGATCATTTAAAAGACAGGTTTATTTTAATCAACTAAAATGTTTTGCTCTTTAGTATTTGTGCAGATACATACTTGATAATCCATAGGACCAGATAAAAAAAAAAAAAAAAAAAAAA
>BRDA01077147.1:0-15000 GCA_036984385.1 Crenuchus spilurus | reverse complement strand
GACCCCACATGCAGACGGCCCTGCTACAATGAACTGTGATCATATGATCATGTGACGCTGACATACTGTATGTGTGGGTAAAACCCTACAACCCTGATAAACTCCCTCCTGTAGTTATATTAATGTGACTTTATTACTTTATTACTAGACTTTATTGCTGAAAAGGGAAGTTAACAATTTGTTGAAGATCTTAAAATATAAGAAGGTTAAAGCATAACAGGACTTTTCTCTGCCTTCCTAAACAGCCCTAATGAGAATGTTTGGTTTGAGTGTCTATTCCTGCTCACCACATCCTCTTCTAAGGAGCTCCACAACAGATTCTAGCCAGTGAGCTCTGTTTAAGTTATGTACAGTCTCTCCAATTATGTACAGTCTGTCCAATTAGTCGTCAACGGCTCATCACTATCTGTTCACACATAAGAGCTAAACAGCCCCGTAAAACCACAATCAGCCGCTCTAAGCCAGATTATAACCACGGAAGCGTTATAACCATGTAACCCCAAAGCAAGTCACTCAAAACACTAACCAGCATTAGCCGGGCTGTACACTCAGAACCAGTTCTCTTGTAAATCTATTTAAAGTTTAAAGTCAGCAGAAATCATAGAGCTGAAGTTAGCTTCTTATGTCTTATTTCCTACCAAGTGCAGGAATGCAAAGGCGGAGGCATTTAAGGTGGTACTTTCAAATAAGAAGCTGACTTCAGTTTTGCGCAGAAATCAGCTGAAATACTGCTAATTAACATAATTAACCAAATACTGCATTCTTTATTAGTCCCTCTTTTAAGAAATGTTCTGACCTAGTTTGAACACAAAGTGCTTTTGTTCTGCATAAATGATCCTATGCTTAGCTGACTTCTCAAGCTGTAGCTGACTCTATAGGGGGGCAGAGTTAATTCTATTGAGTCCCCTTATAGGGGAGCCCATATTGAATGACATTGTATTCCATGCTTTCAGACTAGGCTGCCTGCCTTAATTCACAGACTGTGGCTTTTGTAGCTCCTCCAGAGTCCCAAATATATGTATAAGACTATCATTTAAATGTGAATATGAGTTTAATATGTCACCTTCCAACTGAACAGTGTTAAAAAAATAAAATACATAACCCTGAATTTATATCAAGGCCATGTAGCACTATTACAATGCTCCATTAATATTATTTAGAGTATTTTAGGGAATTTTTACACTAGTAGAGAAACATTAAATGTCCTTAGACAAAGGTCTGGGAGCATTACTTGTTGGAAACTTACAGCTTCATTACATTATTCATAGTCTTTCTGTTTCACCACACACAACGAAACACACACTCACACACATATATACACACAGACACTTTCCATCTCACTTTTTCCTCAACTTCTACTCTCTTTATCTGAGTCCCTGGCACAGCTGCTTCAAATGAAAGACAGACAAAACAGAAGAAATAGAAAAAAAGAAGGAAATACAACAAGACTTGTGTCCGTGACCCCTGCAGGTCACTGTATTGATTATCCTCACCACTTTCACTTCCAACCCGTCTCTCACCTGTTTGTCTACCAAACTCCCCAGGTTGAGCTGAGGATGTGATTTTTGTTGGTGAGAGAATGAGAGAGAGAGAGAGAGAGAGAGAGAGAGAGAGAGTTTGGCACCTCAGATTCCAGCCCCAGCTCCCTTTTTAATTGTCTCTTTCCATCTTTAACTGTCTGGTCTCTGAAGATTTGGTTTTAATTAGCTGCTGGGCTGTGTGTGTCAGTGCAGGAGGGAGACGAGTTTTTCCTGGTCTGGATGACTATTGATGTCAGACATGCACGTGAACTCACGTTTTGACTGAGGCTGATTTGGGTTACGGAGCTGAAACCAAAAAAAAAGTGTAAATGGTCTGTAGGTGTACTGCCAGACTCAGATGATTCATATGAAACAGATCTGAGAAACAGGCAGAAACAGAATATTTAATACGTTTAAAGTTTAATAAGTGTGCAGAAGGAGGGCGTTCACATTCCACTATGTACTTTTAGAGGAACATGTGTATCAGCAGGGGCATTTCTACACTGCTTGTTGCACTGGGGCATGCATAGAATTTAGAGGGGCACAGCTGCACCCTTTTGCTTGTCATCAGTCATAGGGGCACACGTGTGCATTGAGAAAAAAACTGAAGTGTGTGTTACATTGTCATGGATGCAAACAAGGATAACGCAAAAAACATTTTTATTAATCACATTATTTTTGTTTATATGCACTTTCTTGAGCAAATAAAGGCAGAAATTGTGATTTTGTCTTTGCATCATCACGTGCATAGTTTACTGATATATCACTATGCTTGTTTTGCATTATCAATGCCCTGTTTACTAGCTAGTCTATATAAAGCCCAGGCTAACATTACTGATGCGATTGCTAATGTATTAATTGTCTCAATCTAATGTTTTTTTTTTTTTGTAGGTAATAAGTGACTATAACCAAAACACATAGCTATGAGCTATCACTGGCTGAAAATGGTTATATACATTTAAAAATGATCAAATTATAAACTATTTTCCAAATAAATCTTGTAGTTAGTCAGGAATGGATGTCTGTAGTTTAATAAGTTGGTTTGACATCATTAGGTTTAATAACATGAGTTTAATTGATTATATTTGTACATAAAACAGAGACAATAATATATGAATATGTATGAAGATGCATGTGTGTTACATTATTACTAATATTTAATAAAATGATGAAAATGTCTAAAATGAATGATGTAAGTCACATGGATGTGTTGTATGTTTAATGTGAGTGTCATTGGCTACAGACACTGAAACACATCACATTTCTTCTGCTAATTGTGAGACGATCCCTAACACTGCAGCAGCCGGAGCACAAACACAAAGCTAAGCGGCTGTATTCTGGCTTCATCATAGTTTCATCATGCAGTTTAGTAAAGAATGTTTTTTTTTTTTGGCTATTTTGGCCAAATAATTTCAGTTAACAAATATTCAGAGCATCCCTAATCATTACCTTGTTTGTGGCATAGCTGACTGTCTTTAAAAGATTTACTAATGTGAGGTATTAGTGTGTTCAGTATGTACCGTAAGCTTTTGGATAGTTGCTGAGGCATTATGCACAAAAGTGCCTGTAGTAAGTTTTGAATGGTGTGTCCTGTAGTTTTTGCCCAGCAGTCCTGAATACAACTGGCTTTTTACCAGCATGATTTTAGTGGGGCAAAGCAACATTTTACTGGGGCACTTGCCCAATAAAATTGGGTCTAATGATGCCCCTGTGTATCTGTGTGTGTGTGTGTGTGTGTGTGTGTGTGTGAGGGAGAGAGAGAGAGAGAGAAAGAGAGAGAGACTGATGTCATCTTTATATAAATAATTGTACTGTGTGGAAGACGTTATATGATGTTTTTACAGCACCAAATGAAAGTGAGATGAACATGCAAAAAAGTTGTTGATGTTAAGGGAAGGTTCAGCCAAAAATCACATTTTTCACTCTCTTCAGGCGTTCATGCATGTATCTTTCATTTGAGTCCAAATATTGCTTCACCGTGCATGTTTAAGGTGGTAGTAACTTCAGGCTCCTGCAGATGGCGCTGCATGAGGATAATCAGGCTAAAAATACCTGCAGCCTGTGTGATGGGATTCACAGATTGAAAAGAGGTTTTACAGTGCAGTGAATGTCTAATTCAATGTGTTTAAAATGGGTCACAAAGCAAATGTGAGTGATTGGCTAAAAGTGATGATGTCATTTGGGCGCCAACGACCATAGTGTGAAGGAAGTAGCTGAGTTTGCAGGTATATCCAGTGGTGGTGCTCTGGGTGCCCTGGGCAAACAACCATCTGGTGCTCCTTCCCCACCCATCCTACCCTACACCCACCAACTCCAACATCCAGCATCCCTGGGACGAACATCAGAAAGATCTTAGCAATGCAGTGGTGCCAAGGGAGCATCACAGAACCTCGTGATGGTGTGGCATGCCATCATCGTGCCACCCTTGACATCGTGCCATCCTGGGCGGCTGCCCATATCTTCCATATCACAATTCTGAGGAGAATGTCCTGTTACGACTGCTGGTAGACCTGTATGACCGTACACTTCCATACACCTGCAAATTCAGCTACTTCCTTCACACTCTGACCTTTTGGCAACAAAATGTGAGCACTCCTTTTAGCCACAGTACTGTACCACCTCTTTTCTGTCTATGAATCCTATTACACAGCCTGCAGGTATTTATAGCCTGATCATCATCATGCAGCGCCATCTGCAGGAGCCTGAAGTTACTACCACCTTAAATACCACCTTATTTTTTGTCTGAGGAGCTAACATCACTGTATAGACTAATGCATCAGCCACTATAGAGAGCAGGTGTTGTGCCAAATTTGGACTCTTCTTCTGATTCATAGATATCACACAAGCACATACACAGTTTCATTTGTTAGTAATTGTTAATATAGAGGTTAATCATAATTATAATAATAATAATCATAATCAGAACAGCTCCCAACACCCAATATACTGTAGACCACTGTAGTGATGGTCTAATTTAATGTAACAAACTGAAGAAACAAACAAAAAATTATTATTTTATTTGTTTGTTAGCATTTAAGAGACACATTTTGAACTCATAACCTGCCTGGACCGCTTGACTACTATGAAAAATGAAAAACTGAGCCAATTTAATTTTTGGTCAAGCCGTTCCTTTAAGCCAAATCCCCAAATGAGAAAATTCACACTGCCACACACACACACTTCTAACGAAAACACACTCATACTGATCTAAACTCCAGTCTTCCAGAACATACATTTGATAAAAAAATCCATGTGCACAGTCACCCGTTCTCTGCTACACGCCTGGTTAGAGGTCTCTAAGAACATAAATGGACTTCTTAGTAATTAAGCCATTAGATGTCCACACATGTCACTGCTTCAAGGGGACTGTGACTTTCCATGGACATGAAGAGATATCCAAGCGACAGATCTAGTACTAGTATATAGTGTTCTACCAGATTAATCTAAGGCTTATGCATGTTTAGACTATGAAAGCAGTTGCCATGCATATTTACCCGATTACATACATCTGCACACTGCAAGGTTGAGTTTCTCTCTCTCTCTCTCTCTCTCTCTCTCTCTCTCTCTCTCTGTCTTTATCTCTTTCCCTGCACAAAGCACAGTGCAGCCTCAATTAAACGTTCCAATTAGACAGCGAGTCTGAAGTACAGGACAGAACATGTTTTAATGGAGTTTCCAATTAAGTGGTGTCAAACACGCCAGTCGCCTGAAAGGTCCAGTAGAGAGATAGAGAGAGGGAGACAGAAAGAAACAGCAAGCAGCAAGAGAGAGAGAAAGAGACACACACAGAGACAGACAGAGAGAGACACACAGATAGGGTGACCAGATCCGAGATGACGAAAAAGAGCCTCACCTCAGCAGGGTTTTTTTTTTTTTTTGTGCTTGAACATAAATTGTTATAATTATGATTTATTTTTTTTTAATAATTACTAGTTAATATTAATAATATACTATTAATAACTATGAAAATTAAATATTAAATGAATAAAATTATAAAATGAATATTAATTATTAATAAAATATTAATACTTTACATATTATTAAAAATAATAAACTGTTAAAAGCATGTAGCATAACATTATCACCCAATCCTTTTCAGTCAACTTCAGCTCATTATCATTACACTTATGTTTAGAATGTAATCAATAAACCTCATTTACACAGAATTATACCTCGATTTTTGAGCAAAAATAAGCAGAAATTCTGAATTATTTTGATAATAGTTACACTTAGAGGCATGAAAATAGATGGCTTATCACAGACTGGTAGACACACACACACACACAGACACACACTCAAATGTAAATATTAATGAATTTTAATATGAAACCACTGATATTAAAATACGTCTAGATGACGTGACACAGACAGAACAAACGGCCAACATGTAAACAATATACAGGTGAATTGATGCTGTTTGAGGGAGTGACAGCGGTGACGGCCAATTGCACGTTAGCAAGAAACGGCAGAACCAATCGGTGATCTTGTAGGCGGCGTAAAGGGAAACCGGCTTGAATTTCTGCTGAGTCCTAATGCTCACCCAAGTACATTTAATATAGTGTAGCATCTCACTCAAGCGAACCAAACGGAATAGTGGGAGGGCGAGAACAGTTTTTGAACGAAACGCTTCTCAAGTAAAACAAAAACCTGGATGTTTGTGAAATTCCGCCAGGACATGTTTTTTAAGTCTCAAAAAGAGGACAAATCCTGGTAAAAGAGGATGTCTGGTCACCCTAATACAGAGAGACAGACAGAAAGAGAGAGAGAGAGAGAGAGAGAGAGAGAGAGAGAGAGAGAGAGAGAGAGAGAGACAGAAAAAGAGAGACAAACACAGAGAGAGACAGAGAGAGACAAACAGAAAGAGAGAGACAGAGAGAGAGAGACCGAGAGAGAGACAGAGAGAGAGAGAGAAAGAGAGAGGGAGAGAGAGATAGATAGATAGAGAGAGAGACAGAGAGACAAACACAGAAAGAGAGAGACAGAGAGACAAACAGAGAGAGAGAGAGAGACCTGGTATTACATAAGTATTCTGCCTCTTCCCACAGTCAGTGATGATAGCTGTGCTGGCTGCTGGGCAGCGCTGCCTCTTGTACATCATCTTGCTGTGGATCACGTTGCAGGTCAAAGGTTCAATCCTTTAGAATTTTCAGGCTTTCTGTCTCTGAATATATGAGCTGTATGTTTGACATTCTGTGGCTGAGAACTTCACAGGCTTATCACAGCTTCCCAGGTCATTTAAAATGAGAGCACACTGTGGTTACTCCACGGAACCCGTTTTATTTTGGACACAGTGTTAAAGGTTAGAAAACACCTGGTACCACTTTACTATAGGGTACTGTTCATGATACGTACATGAGCTTGCCTTGACAACTGACAAACATTTACATGAACATAGTCATCATCAACAGCATCATCAACAGCAACAACAACAACAACAACAACAACTTTGATCCAAATTAGAAAAGGGAGAGTCTCGGTATCCAAGCTGAGTAGAAGTGGGTGTATTTGAATAAGAAAATAACTAAATTGGGCTGTGCACCAGTGGTAGGCTCACATTAACTGTGAGATTGATTATTTTAGTAATAAAGTAAAGAACAAAAGAGGGGAAATAGAGTTGTGTTTCAGAGTGCCAGGCAAAGAGAACTGTTCTGCTTTGGCCTTGTAGTAGATCTGCTTTGTCCGCTCTACTGAGTTTGATAAAGCACGGCATGCAAGAGACTCAGCACCGGCCCCCTCGCTTATACTTATGATATGCACATTCAGCGGAATTACAGTCAGCCTTTCAGGACAAAAGAGAGAGAGAGAGAGAGAGAGAGAGAGAGAGAGAGAGAGAGAGAGAGATGTTTAACAGTGCTGCAGCTGGATGACTAAAAGTCCTGGCCTCCTTTCCAATTTTTACCCAGGATGCAGTGTTCTGGAGCTCCATTTAAATGCAGTGATTTTATTGCTCCCAAAACATCATGCGACTGCAGTTTCTCAGTTTGATTCTGCTAATGTGCTGTTATGAGACTTTACACTCCAGGCAGGAAACCACAATGCCTTTCCCGCTGTATCTCTGTAGATATTAACAAGTTGGAGAAACAACTATTAGTATAATAATATTTAAAGGGTGTGTATTTAATCTTTCCTTGATGTCCACTTATTTCGTTTATGTGGACAAATCCATCAAAATTCATCTACCTCGTTCATTTTTAAGAGCCGTTTTTATCATATGGGAATAAACAGGCTGCGGCCGTTATTTTGCATTGAGGACTGATATATTGGGACTCATTCTCAGCTGAATTAAAGCACAACAAAATCAAAAATTTACAAAGTGGGACCACATTTCTCAGGGACATTAGACTGTAAAGACAGATATCTGGACTTGGATGAAAGCTACTGCTGCTCTTCTGCTCCTGTATGTCCAAAAAAACGTTTTTTTTCAATTCCGTAAGACCTTTTAATCAAATCAGAGTGAAATTTTGTGCATGAATTAAACTCATGTATATGAAACACTTGTTATATTTAGAGCAGACAATAGTCGCGTTTCCATTGACCATGAAATATCGCAAATTATAATTGCGAATAAAAATGAGCTTAATGGAAACATGACAATTTTGAAAAAACTCACATTTTTGGATAAAAGTCTTTTGCACTAAGATGAGGTGGTTTTTCAGTCGTATCGAAATTGGTTTATATCACAAAAGTGTAATGGAAACACTCAAACTGACTTTTTTCACATCAAGGGAGTCACATGATCAACAACCAGATGTTTCTATTGGCGAAAAAGACGACAAAGAAGACGACAATAACAGAAAGTAAGAGGATGAAGATGACGCGGCATATTTGGAATAACGAGGAGAATCCTTGGACAATGTGCAGCTGCTCCACTAGAGATCTCACAGCATCACAAAGTTCATTAAAATTTGAGTGTGTCATTCTAAAATGTTGAATCCACAGCTCTTCTGTAAAATCATCAACTACAGTTTCCCAAAAACGCCGCATACGTAGCCGCTCCCAAGTATAAGGGGCTTGTCACTCCAAAGCCTCGATAAGTCGCCGTCTCCTCTGATGGCTGATGATGAGCACTAGTGCCGTGGTAGCAGTATGTATAAAGCTGAAGTATGTGTTTACATCCACTGCCGCCATGTTTGTAATGACTTATCGCAAGAACAGACATATTCACACGTGATTTTATAAAAGTATTTCACATTTAATGGAAACACCACAACTGTGAAACTTGTTTTGTTGATTTTTTTTTTGACAAAACAGAATATAAAACAGAAATATACAGAAAATAACAGAAAAAGTTATTTTCATAACAGAAAAAGTTTTGCGCAAAACTGCAATGGAAACGCGACTTGTGATTTTTTTTATTTTTTGCTGGTTTTCTACAATTGTACAATTAGTTTTTTTTTTAGCAAATAAAAAATAAACATAATGAGTGTTGAAGGTGGCAGTAGTTTCAGGCTCCTGCAGATGGTGTTTGCACATGGATCATCATCCTATAAATAAATACGGGGTGTGTGACAGGATCCATTGATTAAGAAGAGGTGGTAAAGTTCAGTGAATGTCTTGTTCAGTGTGTGGAAAATGAGTCACAAAGCAGGTGGTAATGATTGGCAAAAAGGAATGATTGCATTTGGGCACCACAGGTCAGAGTGTGAAGGAAGTAGCTGAATTTGCAGGTGTATACAGGTCTACCAGCAGTGGTCAACATCCTAGTCGATAGCACACAAGGCTGAAGACCTCTTGTGTGTCACTCTGCTCTATATGTTGATGGTATGCAGTTCCCTGTGCAGTGTTTGTTCAGAAATTTGTTGTGAATAACCTGCAGTGTCATCTAGAAGTAATTCTTGGCTTGAAGTGAAGCGATTTTCATTCACAAGCTGTGAAACCTACCAGCCTCAAATTCAGCTACTTCCTTCACACTGTGGCATTTGGTGCCCAAATACAATCACTCATTTGAGACATTCACTGCATTGTATCACCTCATTTCAATCTATGACTCCCATCACACACACTGCAGGTATTTAAAGCACCAGCTACAGGAGCCTGAAGTTACTACAACCTTAAGCACACAAGGTGACAATTTTTTTGTCCACAGAGCTTGTGTGTGCGGAGGTTACAGTAGCAGACATTGCATTAAAAAAAGAACTGCCTGTCAATTTTGTCCAACTAAAAACTTTCATTGAGACATTGTAAGTTTGATCCCCAGTCATGCTCCAGCCATCTGTATCTGGGAATCCGAGAGCAGACTCTGCCTCTCCTCTCATCACTCAGCACAGGAAGATGAACACGAGCTTAGTCCCTGAATTCTTTGTGCACTCCAACTATTACATGCATTTGTTAAGTTCCCTCAGGTTTAATTTAATGAATTAATTACGTAAAGCAGGTAAATTTAAATTCTGAGAATCGTGAAGAAGAGCTTGGAAATGACTAAAATGTCACACTGGTACATAAACTTTGGACATTTTTATACTTATTTGGCTTTGGTGTTTTTAAAGTAAATACTCATTGAACAGATAAATAGTAGTGATGTAAAAATTCATCATTTAGTGTCCACGCATCAACCCAGGGAGCAAATAATATCACATAAATAAAAATTAACTGATATGATAAATATGCACCTATGTGTTTTACCTGTTTCAAAACAATCTGCTCAATTCCTCTTACATTTTACTACAGTTTACTATTTATGATTATTTACTAATAGATTATTCATAGAAATCTGTTCATCATAAAATTCGATTGAAATGATTTTATCGTCAAACGATACATTTTTTAAATAATGATTAATCTCAAAATGTCTACGTAGACATATATATATATATATATATATATATATATATATATATATATATATATATATATATATATATATATTATATCCCAATTAATCCCAATTATCCCAATTAATTGAGTCACTAGTGAGTGTGAGTGCAGAGATCACTACTGACACTGCAGAGAAGTGGTGCCTTGTCTGTGTAAACAAACTTGTCTCATTCATTTTTTAAACACTTTGAAATTGAGAAAAACAAAGCTCTTTGAACAAGATTTTATTGAAACGCCCTGTAAATGAAAGTGAGGAAAGTGTGGTGAAAAAGGCAAAAGTCAAGGAAGATCGTCTGATCTATAATGTAAATACACGTAATAAACCAGTTTATTTCTTTACATTCTCTTTTATCTTTTATTATGTATTATTATTGTTTTTATACATTATTTGTTATTTATAAAGTACATTTTTCTTATTTAAAACACTTGGTGTATATCAGTTTGTGTGGTTTTCGTGGGGCTGAAACACATTAATAGCATTTTAATTAATTTTAGTGTTGACATGTAATTTGATATACAAGGACATTGAGTTACGAGCTCCATCACAGAATGAACTCGTAAGTCAAGGTTCCACTGTATAGTGCAAAAAAAAAATAAATAAAGATATTTTATAAAGGCAAAAACATGAGTCTTGCATCATCATTCACACAGCACTCAATGGGGAAATTATAAAACAGCCTTTACTCCTCTACTCTTAATGATGCTGCTTGCGGTCAAGTCTCAACATGAACTACGGATGACTTGCAGGCCCAATAGAATTTGCTAACGATACTTTTTTTATCACATTAAATTGAGATCACGTTAATGCATTATTATCATGTTAACTTCAACAGCCCTAATTGAAATACATTAAATTGTGTTAACTCTCATGACAGCATTGCGTACCCACTGCAAACTCAATCAAATCACATCAAATCACAACAAATGTTGAGGTATTAGAAATAAGAATCAGACTGTTGGCTACAAAAATCGATGGAGGATAACATTTTGATGAAACTTGTGATTTAGACGTATAATAAATAGCTTTATGTAACATTTTCTCAGATTACTACATGTAATTGCATGCTTATTTAGTAATTGGTCATTTTTAATTGATGCAAAAATGAACAAAAAAGAGTAAGAGTGTCAAAATACCATGGCTATGAAGGAAACAAAAGCAACATGGGTCAAAACACAAGGCTGAGCTGAACTGAAAAGTGGCTATGAAACAAAAACTTTGCTTGAATGCCTTGACTATGAATACAACTGTAACATAAAGAAGACTAGACTGTGACGATGACATATAACTTTACTTGAACGTGGTGACAAACAATGACTCACAATGACTGTGACACATGAGGGAGCTAAATAGCAACGTAATTAAACATGGCATGACACGGCAGGGCTGTGACAAACAATGACATGACATAACTAGAGGTGAATACATGATCAAGACACGTGGAAAATGTAAACAAAGGAGCATGTGGAGACAAGATAGCACATAGGAAATGTAAACAAATGATTCATGTGTACAGAGGCAGGACCAGAAATGAGGCAGAAGCTGGAGGGTTAAATGCAAAGTGTCAAAGCATTATTTGGGCAAATATACCTTTTGTAAATGTTTTTTGTTAGCAAAACATTTACATGTAATTTTTCAAACTTTTAGGGGGAAAATGGAAACAATTGAGCAGAGTAATCAAACATTGCTTATTCAAAGAAGATGCACAGTCCCCAACCACAGTCAGTAATAATGTCTATTAGCTTTATTTATTCAACAGATAACACTTTCTAGCAAAAAGGTACAGTTCAGAGGTTCTTACAAAGAACAGAAGATCAGTGCTACACGGCGCTGATCCCGGGCTAAAGAGGGCATTAGGTGAATATATACAGTATCAAACAGAACAGCTATCGCTAGATTTAACTGGTCTCTGAAGTGGTTCTGCTTATCTTTTGATCTAGCTCTCATTCTCTGCAGGGGTGAAAAGGTTACCAAGCACAGCATTGACCCCATAGACTCTCAGACTGGTGACAGACTCTTTAATGTTAAGTGTCTGTGCTGGAGTTGACGTTCAGAATCACAAACTAAATGTACAAAGATTTTTAGCTCTAATGTCAATACAAAATAAAAAAAAATAATAATGCAAATGTAAATAAAGCCAGAATGCAATGATGTGGAATGCAATGCAATCTCACAGACCCATTTTATATTCACAATAGAACATAGAACAAATATGAGATGTTTAAAGTGAAGCATTTTACCATTTCATGAAAAAAAAAAACTAATTTAGAATTTAATGGCAGCAACACATCTCAAAAAAGATGGGACTGGGCCTTGTCTACCATTGTGTAGCATCCTCTCATTTATCAATAGTCTGTAAGCATCTAGGAAGTAATTGCAAAAGTTTTGGGAGAGGACTATTGTCCCATTTTTGTCAGAATTAGCCTTCTAGCTGTTTAACAGTCTTGGGTCTTTTTTGCTGTATTTTTTGATTCACAAAAAACAAAATGTGGCCTGGACAGCAGCCTGACTCTTCTTCTATAAAGCCATGCTGTTGTGATAGATGCAGTATGTGGTTTAGCATTGTCTTGCAAGGCCTTGCCTGAAGGAAGCATATGTTGTTCTAAAACCTCTATATACTGTTCAGTATTGATAGTGCCTCTCCAGATGGGTAAGATGTCCACACCATAATCAGTAATACAATCCCACAACATCATGCATGCAGGCTTTTGAACTGTGCAGGGATAACAAGCTGGATATTCGGTTTCCATTTAAGCCCCAAAGACAGAGTCTGTGGTTTCCAAAAATAATTTCAAATTTTGATTAACTTAGAGTTTCATTTTGCCTCAGTCATTTTAAATGTTTGGCCAAGACGTTGACATTTCTGGGTTGTTTTGACATATGACTTCTTCTTTGAATGATACAGCTTTTATTTGCATTTGTGGATTGCACAACAAACTGTTCACAGGCAATTATTTCTGGAAATGTTCCTGAGCCCATGCAGTGATTTCTCGTACAGAATCATGCCTGTCTTTAATGCAGTGCCACCTGAAGGTCCGATGATCACGAGTATTGAATACTGATTGCCAGCCTTATACCTTGCACACAGGGATTTCTCCAGATTCTCTCAATCTTTTGTATGATATTGTTTTCATATTTATTATGTACTGTATATGCTGGAATATTCAAAGTATTTGCAATTTTACATTAACCCATGTTAACAAAATTCTGCAAAAACACTTATATAACTGCAAGATTTTGTCCTAGAAACAAAATTAAACATACTTTGGAAACCTACTTTTCAAATATATATAGCTTGAATCTAAATACATTTCTAGCTATTTGTGAGCGGAGCTTAAATAAGCAGAGAGACGTTTGTGAGAGCGAGTAAGAGCGAGACAGGCAGCTGTACATTTTTTTCTTTGCCAAAATTCTGCTCTTACTGTTTTGACACTGTTGTTGCTGAGCACATGCTGAACAAAAGCCTGTTTATCACTTTGAAAAAGAAATGTTAGATGGGTGTGATTTGTAAAAAAATAAAAATAAAAAATAATAAAAAATAACATCAGAGTGTCTGAAATACCCTCAAACTCCAGGGGGTTAAGGAATATTTTTCTGAAATTCTTTTTTTTTTTTTACTTTTTTTTTAGATGTGTTGCTGCCATCAAGTTCTAAATGAGTTAATACTTTTTTCATGAAGTGGTAAAATCACTTTCAACTTTCATTTTCATATACTGTACTGTATATATCTATATATGAGAGAGAGATAGAGTTACATTATACGTACTATAAAAAAGGCCCAGAAATATCACCTTATAAAAGAGTAACTGCCTTTATTATTAATAGACGGATGAAGCACAGGTCTGGAATGATCATTTACTTGTGTTGACAGTATCTTCAGGCTCTCTGTTTAGAATGCACAATACCAGCAGAAATTATATGCTGAAAGAAACAGCATGGCACAGCAGATGCTCTGGAGTCAGTTCAAGGAAACAAATATGTCTTTGACCAATTAGATCAATTAACGTCATTTTGCATTGCACTAAATAATTAGATTGTAGGCAGAGAATGCTGAAAATCTATTCCCTCATTCAGATGCTGGAAACAAACTCAGCGGCTCCAGTCTTGATAATATAATGAATATTGTAGGTCAGAGACTCAGATTGAAAAAAGCACTTTTAACGTTCAGTGTTTGTCTGTGAGTCTTCAAAATAAGTGACTTTTAACTCTGACCTTTAAGAATTACACCAAGATTTTTCCAACTAAGATATTCAACTTAGCCTAAGCTCTTCATTTATGTCACTCAAGAAGAAGCTCAGAACCCCCAGACATTTGTAATGGTTTCTCTCGCGTTCTCCCCTAACCTACATATGAAAATTAAAATCCTATAATTATCTTCAATTAACGAGAGGAGAGTAATCAGTGATTAAGGGAATAAAGTGTGTGTGTGTGTGTGTTGGGGGGGTATTTTCATTATAATTTCACTCTCCTTTTCTTAACTTTCACCTTTTATCAGTGCTGGCGTCGGCATGGTGCAGCGTTTTTAATTAACCTTGCAGTCGCATATTGGAGTGTTTCCTCTCTCTGGTGGCAAGAGCTGGCTGTCTAAAAAGCTCCTTTACTGTAAAGCAGTGTCCAGTATTATCCAACAGCGACCAGCATGGGATGGAATCAGTGGTGACCAAAACT